>OMKM01136518.1:0-10401 GCA_900302325.1 Muraenolepis marmorata | reverse complement strand
CATAAAGAAATTACAAATAGCTCAAAACAAGGCTGCCAGACTAGCTCTCCACTGTTCGAAGCGCACTCATATTGGAGTTATGCATAGAAACCTATCATGGCTTCCGGTTGAGAAACGTCTGCAATCTCGTGTTATCACTTTTCAAAAAAATGTCCAATTTAGCAAAAAAACATTGTATTTTTATGATCAAATAGTTTACACAAGAGATGAGCATGACCATAAGACTAGACAAGCTACATCAGGCCATCTACTGGCACCTAAACCCAGGACAAATCTTCTGAAAACTTCTGTGACTTATAGAGCTATAAAGGAATGGAACTCATTGCCAAACTACCTTGCTGAAATAGAGTCCAGAGCCTCTTTCAAGAAGAGATTGAAGGGCCATCTACTATCGAGCATGTACCCTTGTGAACTGTGAACCCTAATTTAATTTGATCTCATGCTTTGTACTGGTGGGTGTCTTGTGCACTCATCCTTGGCTGAGATTGATATTGAAAGTGGATGACATTGTTGATGATGTTGGAGATTGTTGATGATGTTAATATTGTTAATGATGTCAGGACTTATGTCGGACCCCAGGAAGAGTAGCTTTTGTCAAGAACAAAAGCTAATCCTAAATAAACATAAACATAAGTCTGAGTGGGAAAAACTGGGCAGACCTTGAAAAACTTTCCCCCAACCGAGTGATATGGAAGACATTTGTCAATGGCCTATGCTCCCTGGAGGAGCCAAGGGCTTAACTAACTAAACTAACTGGTATATAAGTATAAAAAATATATATAAGTCAGTGGTGAACCGTGTCTATCACAACTGGACTTTCTGTAGACAACTTTCTGTAGACAAACTCAAGACAGACATTAACTAATCATTCAACAAGTATGTGGAAAGAAAAAATGCAACCAGCTCAACAAGATAAAACCAGAGAGAACAGACGTCAGATGGTCAACAGGTGCTTTATTGTCAGTGCACATGCCGATAGCGCAATCAAAGGCAGAGGTACAGACGGGGCAAATCAAAAACGTGGTCAAGGCAAGCAGAAGTCGGTAAAGGAAGTCGAGGGTTGAGGCAGAGGTACAAAAGCGCAATGCAAAACAAGATCGTAATACAGGCGATGGTCAAAAACACGGTAGATCCAAAAACAGAACATAAGACGTATTGCATAAACTTGACTTGAGGCTTCCCGAGAATCAAGGTGTGTGATAATCCAGTGCTGTGTGAGTGTGCGGGGGTAGGCTTAGATAGCAACGTGAATTGTGATGCGCTGCAGCGGCGGGTGAGAATTAACAAGGGGGCGTGGCTATCCGGTAGTATGTAGTGGGAGCGAGGTGACAGGAATGTGGAACATGATTAGAGGGTGTGGCTATCAGGGCGAGTGATGTGGAGACAGGAATGCAAAACTGTGACACAATTGTGTTTATTGTTGCGGGACCTCCAGGGCTTCTGGGTCCAACACGGGGCCCCCTCGTCGGACTAAGCTAGAGCAATGTACCGCTGATTTGCGCGAGCTCCAGAGCTCCAGATTGACCGGGACTTTGTCCTGAATGGGTCCGACACGGATGACCCCCGTCGGACTAGCTAGAGCGATGTACCGCTGATTTGCCCGACATCCATAAGCTGACTCTCTATTACTTGGATCGATACACAATATAATTGTAATAAACCAATAAAACTTCAAATGAATTGCTACGTAGCACTAAGCTAGATCCTCTGTCTCGAGCCAGTGAACTAACGGACCTTCTAGCATACCATGGAACCGTGGGGAAATCTGTAAGAATACGCCCATTGGCTACAAATAAATATATGATTGGTTGATCAAATTGTCAATCCAAACAGAGAGTACCTTGGTTGAAGGATATTCTTCCCAGAAACCTAGAAAAATATCAGATTGGTTGCATTGTTTTCTAACACAAAACCACTCCAATGCGTAGTGCATGGACCAAGAAAGACAAATCAACGTAACACTATTTTTACAGATCAACAGATACGATTGTCATTTATTAATTTTATTTTAATTGTATTACATTATATAGATGTTATTAATTCGATTTTTTTACATACAAATTGTTTCAATGGCATCTAAGATTACAAATGGTGTTACGATTTTGAGGGGGTCCTTAGAAATACATTTTCTCTGTAAGGGGTCCCTGGCCCCAAACGGTTTGAGAACCCCTGCTCTACACAGCCATTGGGGATGCAACAGTGATATTTAGGAGCCATTATTTGAGTTTAAGAAGTGGTTAGAAGTAGCCGAGACATCCGTCAGCTATTAGTTAGTGAAATGCACTGTGAGAATATCTGTTCTGGTTGACTGTGCCTGCCTCTGTATGAGACTATTTCCATTTGAATGACTGCTCCCAGCTCATTTATGACCAATTAGGGCATCTGTTCTGTGGATGTGATCCATCTTGCCTTTCAATCACAAGTGCTTCAAATGCAATACTTCTTAATGCAGGAGAAATGAAGGGAGGGAGAGCGGAAGCAGAGAGGGAGGGATGGAACATTTTTTGGTTGTTTCGTTACCTAATCTTGCTCTGTTGGTGTTTCTGCTCCATTTATAAGTATTGAATTTTACATACAGCACCTTTAAGTGTAGATGTACTCAAGTTAGTTATGTAACTAATTTCCACAATAAGAGAAAAGTTATGTTTTATTAGTTGTTAAAGACATTTATGAGAACGTTATTGAGGTCATTGATGTCAAGCAAGCAATACACTGTAATTATGGTCTAAACTGGTACATTTTCACACTAGTTGCAGTAATGGGACCCTTTATATTTCACCTTTGTCGTTACTAAATGTGGATGAGATTTCCCTGTGAAAAATGAAAGTTCAGAGCCAATCCAGTAAAATATAAATATTTTCTAGGATGGTATGTCTTTAAGTTTGGCTTGGCTTGTTGTTGGCTTTTTGTGGCTATTGTAAAACAAAGGACCTGGATGTATATTAATGAATATATTATATTGTACTATCAAATATATTGCAATGTCTTATATGGTATTGTTACACCCTGACAGAGTAATGAAACCTGAATGTAGTGTATGTCTACTGTGGTGTGTTGTTTTGTTGCAGAAAGAGTGGGAACACACACTTTACTTTCCACTCACATACCGGTATACATTTAAAACACACCACCCAGACCTTTAAGTCTGATTTGTATGGGTGTAGTGTTCTGTAGTGCTACACGGTTGCAGTGAGAGTTTGCTTGGATTCCATTTTCTGTGAGCTGCATTCAGCATGAATTTCAACATAACTCACCATAAAAACTGCATGCAAATGGCAAGCTACAAAGCTACTGTTGATCATCATCACAAACAACATTATTACTGACTTTACACCATTCATTTTCTGTTTATTATGCTGTGGAGTGTGTGTGGTTGGCGGCTGGTTTAAGCGCCTCACCTGGCCCAAGTCAGACAGATTAGAGTCTGTGGCTTGGTGAGGCTAATCAAGGTTAAACCAGCCATGACCACACACGCTCGAGGGAACCACTAACATGTCAGCACTGTGCCACCTGCAAGAACATCCTCAAAGTCTGCAATAAACCGGTTCGATCATCAGCTGTCTGTGTCTTGTGGTTGGAGAAAAGAAAAGCAGCAGGGACCACATACATATACATATGCCTGATGGAAACATTGTAGTGAAACAAGCAACAATTTCATTTTAGAGTTGTTCTGTGTTTGATATGATGGGGTGGCGCGTCAAGGTTTCGAGCAGCGCTGAAAGATACAGTGCAGTTGTACGGCGGTAAAGTGTGAGTGCGCTCATTGAAAAACAGAACACCCGCCGCACACTGGCCATCGCAGCAGAGATGAGGAGGGAAACAACCCAATTATAGAGCTGGGATGGATCGGATGATCACGATGATGTTGGAGCCAGGGTTCGAATTGGGCCACGACTCCTGTTGCAATGAGGGCCTAGAGATTCTACAGTTGCCGCTTGGAGTCAGGGCCTCGGTTCAACGTGCCGTCAGAAAGTTGAATGAATATTGAGTTCTGTAGTTTGTTCCGTTGAAAATACTTGTTTGCAAATATTGACGAAATCATTTTGCTCCTGGGATGCTTGAAATAATTGAATTCTGGGGTGTTGTGTTAACTGCATGGTAATACTTGAAGAAGTATGAATATTATTACATGGGAGGCCTGAGGTTTTACTCAAGAAAAAAAAATTCTCACACACTTTTGACAATATAGAGAACGGCTTCTCCTTATATAATCACACTTGAATTCAGGGACTAAGAAAAACCAGGAACTGTTTGTGCCTTGCTGGCAGGTTTTTCATGGGGACGGAGCTCAGCCAAAGGGTTGCACGAGTGCATTCAGAGCTGTGAAATTAACTTCTGACTGAGCGGAAACAAGCTGCTGGTAGATGCACAGGGAGATCTCTTCCTGTTGACTTTACTGCAGGGTTGCTTTTTTTCATAGACCTTTCGGGATCTGGATCGGTTTAGCTTTTTACTGTGCAGAAACTTGGCTAAGAACCACAAGCCTGAGGTTGTTTATGTGTGTGCTGCTTTTGTGTAGGTGTGGGTACAGTATGCAGGTAAGCTGCATACTGAGTGTACATGCATGCAAAACGGCTTCAGATCACGGGGGGGAAAGTATACCAGGTCTCGGTTGTTGTAAAATACGGTGTCTCGTTCAAAACGGCTTCAGACACTGACAACATGGCCATGACTTCAAGTGTATTGACAATAGGATACACAACCGTTAGTATTTTAGAACATAAACACTCTAAACACTAACTTAAACTTGATGAAGTCATCAATGTACCAGTCTAATAATAATAAAAAAAAATGTATTAAAAATGAAAAGCAACTGAAAAAGCCCTGTCACCCCAGGTCCATAGCTTGGTCCTGGGGACTATCAGGTGGTTGGTGTCAGCAGACCTGAGGTGATGGGAAGGAGTGTGACGGGGGAGGAGGTAGGGAGGGGCCAGGTTATTGAGGGCTTTGTAGGTGATGAGTGGTATTTTGAAGTCGATCCTGTATTTAACTGGGAGCCAGTGGAGGTTGTGGAGGACAGGGGTGATGTGATCTCGGTGACGGGTGGAGGTGAGCAGACGGGCAGCAGAGTTCTGGACATATTGAAGTGTATTGAGGATTTAGTTTGGTGAGTCGTAGAGGATGCTGTTGCAGTAATCAAGTCTTGAATAAGGGCGTGGATGAGGGTTTCAGCAGCTGGAAGGGACAGGAAGGGGCAGAGGCGGGAAATGTTCCGGAGGTGAAAGAAGGCAGTTTTGGTGATGTTGACATGTGGTAGGAATGAGAGGGTGGGGTCAAGGATGGTGCCAATGTTGCGGACATGGGTAGAGGGGGTGACTATTGAACGATCAATGTTGCCCAGGTGGTAAGGGTGGAGTGGGTAGTTGGGGTGATGGTCTTTGAGGAGAGGAAAAATTGTGTGGAAGAAATGGAAGAGGAGGCCGTAGCGGTGGATCATTTGACCAGGGGATGTATATACAGGATGAAGACGGGGGGGTGGGGGAAAGGACTGATCCTTGGGGGACACCAAGAGTGACTGGGGCGGTGGCGATTGACAGTAGTTTATGGAGATGTATTGGTGATTGTCGGAGAGGTAGGAGGTGAATGAGTAGAGGACAGTACTGGGAATGCCAAGGGAGTGGAGACTGAGAGGAGGATGGAATGATTGATGGTGTCAAAGGCACCTGTGCTGCGAGGAGGATCAGGATGGTTAGGGAGCCAGTGTCAGCAGAGAGAAGGATGTCATTGGTGATTTTTATTAGTGCAGTTGCTGTACTGTGAAAGGTGCAGAAGCCGGATTGGAAGGGTTCATGGAGGTTATTGTTGTTGAGGTTGGTTTTGAGTTGAATGGCAACAGCTCGCTCAAGGTCTTTGGACAGGAAGGGGAGGTTGGATATGGGCCGGTAGTTGTTGGGGATGTCAGGGTCGAGACCAGGGTTTTTTAGAATGGGGGTAACGGCAGCAAGCTTGAGGGAGGGGGGGACGAGACTAGTGGACAGGGAGGAGTTGATTATGTTGGTGATAAGTGGGGAGAGAGTGGGGAGGCAAGCATTGAGTAGGATAGTGGGGATAGGGTCGGGGGCACTGGTTGATGACTTCATACTGGTTATTATGGAAGACAGATCGGATTTGGAGATTTGACTGAAGGATGATCATGAATGGCTAGGGAGTAGGGGGAGTTCAGGTTGAAGGCATGGGGGGGTGTGGTGGGGGAGGAGGCAGAAAGCTGGCGGTGAATTGTGCTGATTTTAGATTTTAAAAAATGACAGGAAGGAGTTGCGAAGTTGTGAAGGACATGGAGATGGTATCCTTGGGCTTGAGGAGTTTGTTGATGGTGGAGAAGAGAGTTTTGGGGTTTTTGGAGCCGGTTTGGAGGATGAAGGAGTAGTGGGAGGAACAAGCATTGTTGAGGGCATCTTTGTATTGTTGTTGGAGTTTGTTGTTGCATCCAAGTCAACAGTGAGTCTGGTTTGGTTGGCAAGTCTTTCTAGTTGAAGGCTTTTGGCTTTGAGTTGGCAGAGTTGATCGCTGTACCAGGGGGCGGAGTAAGTGAAGGAGACAGATTTGTGGGAGAAATTTTATCAAGACAGAAGGAGAGTGCAGCGTTGTACTTATTAGGCTGACTAAGTTGACTAGGCAGGTAACGGAGGCGTTTGAAGTGAGGGCAGGGTTGGAGATAGTGTCGGCCAAGATGGAAGAGAGGTTTATGGTTACGAAATGTTATGATGTGTTCCTGTTTGACAAGGGGGGTGGGAATGACAATGTCCAGGGTCATAGCCAGATGGTCGGAGATTGTGAGATCAGTGCTGGTGAGGTTGTGAATGGTGACGCCAGAGGTGTAGACCAGATCCAATGTGTGTCCTTTTCTGTGGGTGGGGAAATCAATGTGTTGGGTGATGTTGAATGTCCAATAGTTAGATTGTGGTTTTGCAGTCAGGAGAGTCAACATGGATATTGAAGTCACCGAGTAGAAGAATTGATAAAGATATGGTACAGAGCTGGGTTAGGAATTCATATAGGTCAGAGGGAAATAAGGGGTTTGGTTTGGAGGGACAGTAAATGACAGCAGTGACAAGGGGTTTGGGACAGTTTAAATGCAAGATGTTTGAAACAGGGGGGGAGGGAATGGATATTGCGCTTGTTTTAATTGTTTGTCGGTGAAATGTTGCTTAGCCGCCGCCGCACCCATCCTGGCGTGGTTTGTCCATGTATCCAGCGGGTGCAGTTTGGTTGAGAGTGAAATATTCGGATGGGTTGTGACATGTAAACTGGACAGAAAAAGTCCAGTTTATTGTCTGTGATTGTCATTAACAATGAGACCTTTAGTGTTAATGGATCAGGTAAAAAAGTGCAAATTTGAGATGTGATTGTGTCTGGGTGGGCTCGTTTGCTTTGATCAGCAAACGGAGGGAGGCGGAGTGTGTCTCTTTGTGCGTGTGTGTGTGCGTGCATGCGTTTCTCCAATTTAGGAAGGTCATATCGGCTCATAAGCTGGACATACAGCATGTCTGCATGGCATGCATGTTAGCTTGTTGTACACTTCCTGGCAGCGTATCACACATATTGTTTGTCCCTGGGGCCTTTAAATAGGGGCCCGCTTCCAGCAGCTTCCACCGGCTTCTTTTCTACTCCGCTCTATTCTATTTCCCACTATACAACAATGAAAAATAGAGAGGTGTAGAGACATGGTGTTCATGGTTACCCTGCCGTCGTGACCATGAGCAGCTGGGGACGCGGTAGACCCCTGGAGGAGGATAAAGTATATGAAAAAATACAGAAATGTGACAATGCCAAGAAGTTTCTCTCAGGAAGATTGGGGAGACGGCTGTTCCTTTTCAGGGTTCCCCACCAGGATCAGGTTCCATTTTGTGGTGTGGCCCGGGGGTGTAATATTTTTGATGTTTGGTATGTTCTGTTGAAATCACATATTTCAAGAGAAGATGTTTGGTATGTTCGGTTTAAATCACATATTTCAATAAAGTGTTTGCTATGTTCTGACCCTATATTTGAATTATAAATGGAGCAGGCATTGATGTGAATTTGTGCGTTTAATGTGTTGTCCATCGACAAAACAGCAATGTTTCACATGTCTAAGGTGTGCATATGGAAATGCATCAATTGAGAGGTGCTGTGTGTTTGTGGTTGTGTACGAGGTCCTCTGTGTGTGTATGTTTGTGTGTGTGTGTTCATCAGCAGTATGAGAGACAGTGGGGTGAGACGGGTTTGCCAGATCCTTCTGTCCTGCACTGGCTTTTCGTTGGGCTGCGTCGGCCGTTTAAAGTGACATGATTAAAATGGACCATACCAGCTGAGTCGGCTTTGACTATTAGAATTTTTTTTAAAGAATAACAAAGGAGGGGACGTGTGCATATGCAGAAAAACACACACATTTACTCAACAATGCTTTGGCCTAGCCAAAGCGTGAGACCGGCTGATTCTGAGGTTCTTTGGGTGTTTTGGCTTTCCGAATAAAACGTAAGTGCCGAATAAGCAAACTCATATAAAAAAAAGCAAAAAATAAAATCAACAAAAACAACATAGCTCAACACTATTATCTGCAAAATCTTGCTGGCAACTGACAAATCAAAGGAGGAATGTATCGCTAAGTAAGACACATTGAGCCGCCATATCTAATGTTTTCTTTTGTATTTTATTATTGTGGCACTTCGGCTACTGAGCGACACTTTATAATGGAAAGCTCTACTTTAGAACTGGATAGACCACTAGCAAGTATTCTATTATTTTATGTTGAGTCTTATGGAAACATAGTTGGTGAGATTTTGAATTGGTGGGTTGCTTGTTTCCCCTCCCTCTGTTTCATTAATGACATATTAAAAACAGAGTATATTTAAACCATGATGAAATACAGCCATTCTGTATTGATCACATTGCGTTCAGTACAGGGGTGGCAGCAGCTCAGGAGGCAAAGCGGGTTGTCTGGCAACCGGAAGGTTGCTAATCTCCCTGGCTTCTCCTAGCTAAGTGTTTTAAAGAAGTGTCCCCTAGTAAGTCTAACCCTAACTGCTTCTGACGAGCTGGCTGTTGCCTTGCAAGGTTGACACCGCTGATGGTGTAGGAATAAAAATGCAGTGAATTTACCATTCTGCTTGGCTCTCCCTACAGTACATTGTTCTGGGTTTTTCTTTAGCTGCATTTGAACATTTCCATTGACTGTCCATCAGGTTTATATTACCAGGAGTCATCATGTTAAGCCTTTCTTCTGTAGGTGTGAGCGTGCATGTGCAGGTATGTATGTATTGAAGAATGTGTGCGTGTTGTGGTGCAAGTGTGTGGGTGTGTGGATGTGGGTTTGTGTGTGTGTGTAAGTATGTTATACCCGGTGGCAATCGAGGTGGTGAGAGGGAGGGCATTTGTGTTGTCACTGAACTGTACTAAAATAAGACCGTCATGTTATTTATGTTATCATAGCTATTTATTTCATCCATGTTGTGTATTTATGTGTCTTATTCATACCTATTTGTCTTGTAATTATTGTTACTTACCGTTACTAACCTCTTTATTTGCACGGTCCCTTTCTGCTGTAGCAATGTAAATATACCCGCTGTGGGACTAATAAAGGACTTCTTATTTTAAGCTTCTCGGACACTTATGTTAGTTTCACACCATTTGGATTAAGACCCATTTGCAACAGAGGCACCCATTATAAGTCGGCCTTACCAGAAACAACCAATATTCAATGGCCATATAAGAGGAAACAACAATATTTTTATATAGCCCGTTTGTATTTGGGAATATATATTTAGCAATATGAATAATACATACTGGACATAGTAAGCTTTTAGCAAGAGAAAAAAAACTTTTGCTGTTGAGGCTTTCAGGGTTTTTTTAAATGCCATTCAAATATTGTGCACCCTGGCGCTAATGCTCTACTATGTTTCCATGAGAAGGAACCTGTCAGTGTTGATGCTCCTGCCCCACTCAGCTTTTTGGATTTAGATTATATTTCCTGCCTTCTCCAAGCTGCTCTTAGACTCTCCGGCCCTTCCATCCGAGTGCATCATAAACATTACTGAGGCAGACTGGGGAGCCGTCTGGAAAGATGAAGATGGAGAGGGAGACGCAGGCTGCTTCCCATATATTAATCTTGAGGAGGTATAAGGTGTGCTGGGGGATTTCATCTGTGTACTTCATGTTTGGCTGATGTTTCTCCATCATAAGGTGAAGTTTGAGGAGAAGAGAAGAAAGGTCAGGTGAGGATGAGAATAGAGGGTAAGGAGGTAAGGTGAGGACAGGATGGGACTTGTCAATAGTATCGGACAAGCCAAGGAAGGAGGCGAAAGGAGAAAAGAGGAGAGCAGAGGAAAATAGAGAAGAGAGGAGGGTAAGGGACAGCTGTGATCCTGATATTGTTCACCTGGAGAAACATCTGGTGCTCTGCAGCCTTTTGCTCTTTCCCCCTCA
>OMKM01136404.1:0-11197 GCA_900302325.1 Muraenolepis marmorata | reverse complement strand
GAAATTACTTTTTCCATGAATTTCTCGTCGTCCCAATTAGGTGCATACACATTAACCAATAGTACTGGTTTATGGTAGAGGGACCCTGAGACAATGATAAAACGGCCGTGTGGGTCAGATATAATGTCTTTACTTTGAATAGTGTATTCTTATGAATTATGATTGCTGTGCCACGTGATCTAGAATCAAAGTTTGAATGAAAAATTTGGCCAACCCCCAATTTTTTAAGTCTAATGTGATCTTTAACCTTCAAGTGCGTTTCTTGCAAGAAGGCAATTTCCCACTTTAAAAGTTTAAGATGTGCAAATATTCTAGTTTGTTTAACAGGTCCATTCAAACCCTTGACATTCCATGAAAATAATCTTGTACTCGCCCCCCCTGCAGCCTGACTACCATTCTGTGTCCTGTTCATATTCTATGAAAATTGTTAGTAATATTTATGAAGAAACGCATGTTCTGCCACACCCCAGCCCAACACTTACTGGGAAAAACACGTAAAGCAAATAAAAAGGTACCTCCACTTGTTTTCAATATGTTACTATACATAAATGTATAGTAACATATACTATACATAAATGTATAGTAACATATTGAAAACAAACAATTAAAACGGCGAAAACGACTTTGAAACCCCGGGATGCACTCCCCCAATACCCTAATACCCCAAACAAAATCCATCCATGTCAGACGGTAAGAGCGAGACTGTGTGAACAAGTCACAATGTTCATGTAATGTCCAGTTCGTTCAATTCCGTGCTTGTATGGGTCTTTTCTCTCGAAGCGAATGTCAAAGTCAAAGTCGTTGTATCACTCCTTAGTTACCCGACGCTTGTAAAATTCCTGGGCTTCTTCAGGTGAGTCGAATGTGAACGTTTGTGCCTCGAAAGTGACCACCAGACGGGCGGGATGCATCAGACGGAACCGCACTCCCTTCTTGTAGAGAGCCTGTTTCACGCCATTGTAATCCGTGCGTTTCCTCGCCAGTGCGGAGCTCAAGTCGGGGTAAAACCTCAGAGGGGATCCCTGAAACTTCACCTTGTGGTTCCTGGACCACCGTAGGGCGGCCTCTTTCTGTTGAAAGCGAAGAAAGTGCATGACGAACGGTCTTGCTGGTTTCCCGTCTATTGGTTTACTCTCTCTCCAGCTCAGGCGGTTCGGTAAACACATCAGGACCCACGCATTCTACCAGGAGCTCGGCGATGAATTTAACCGGGTCCTTGTCATTCTCGCTACCCTCCGGGATGTTCACTATCCTCAAGTTGGATCTGCGTGACCTATTTTCAATGTCGTCTACATGATCCAGCAGGGTTTGATTCTGGGCTTTGATTGTAGCTTCAGCCGTGGTCAATCGTTCAAAGTTCTCTCCGGCGATTGTCTCTGTAGCCACGAGGCGGGCTTGGAATGAGCCGACCGTGTCCCGGAGGGCACCCACAGCAGTCTCGAGTGGCTTTAAAGACTCTTGGATCAGATGAGAGACATCATCCTTCAGACCGGCTCTTTGCTTCGCCAGCTCGGGCACCAGCTGCTTCATGGAGATGGTTTCAGTAGTAGCAGGTAGGCTGCCGGTAGCGTCTTCGCGCGTTTTTCTTAAGTTTGGAGCTGCTCATTTTGGTACCAAAAAGTGCCAAACAAGTTCACAACGAGCTGTGTTAGTTTTATAAAGGAAACTCCGATGTTTAAATAGTAAAATTGACAATGTGATCGGGAGACCTGATGCCGACGTCTTTACAAGTTTTTACAAGTTTTTATTGAACACACCATGTAAACATTCACAGTGCAGGGTGGGAAAAGTATGTGAACCCTTGGATTTAAAAACTGGTTGACCCTCCTTTGGCAGCAATAACCTCAACCAAACATTTCCTGTAGTTGCAGATCTAGTAATTTTGGACCATTCCTCTTTACAAAACTGTTTCAGTTCAGCAATATTCTTGGGATGTCTGGTGTGAATCTCTCTCTTGAGGTCATACCATAGCATCTCAATCGAGTTGAGGTCAGGACTCTGACTGGGCCACTCCAGAAGGCGTATTTTCTTCTGTTGAAGCCATGCTGTTATTGATTTACTTCTGTGCTTTGGGTCATTGTCCTGTTGCATCGCACATCTTCTGTTGAGCATCAATTGGTGGACAGATGGCCTTAAGTTCTCCTGCAAAATGTCTTAGTAAACTTGGGAATACATTTTTCCGTCGATGATAGCAATCTGTCCAGGCCCTGAGGCAGCAAAGCAGCCCCAAACCATGATGCCCCCTCCACTATTCTTCACAGTTGGGATGAGGTTTTGATGTTGGTGTGCTGTGCCTTTTTTTCTCCACACACAACACCAACAGTGTTGTGTGTTCCTTCCAAACAACTCAACTTTGGTTTTATCTGTCCACAGAATATTTTGGAACATCCAGGTGCTCTTTTGCAAACTTCAAACGTGCAGCAATGTTTTTTTGGACAGCAGTGGCTTCCTCCGTGGTGTCCTCCCATGAACTCCATTCTTGTTCAGTGTTATACGTATTGTACATTTGTCAACAGAGATGTAAGCATGTGCCAGAGATTTTTGTCTTGTGAAGTCTTTAGCTGACACTCTAGGATTCTTCTTCACCTCTGCGCTGTGTTCTTGCAGTCATCAGGATGTCCATTACAGGACGGCCACTCCTAGGGAGAGTAGCAACAGTGCTGAACTTTCTCCATTTATAGACAATTTGTCTTACCATGGACTTAATGAACTTAAAACTTAATGATTAAGGCTTTTAGAGATACTTTTGTAACCCTTTCCAGCTTTATGCATGTCAACAATTCTTAATCTTAGGTCTTCTGAGAGCTCTTTTGTGCAAGGCATGGTTCACATCAGACAATGCTTCTTGAGAATAGCAAACTCAAAACTGGTGTGTGTTTTTTGTAGCTTCAACCAACACCTCCAATCTCGTCTCATTGATTGGACTCAAGGTTGGCTGACTCCTAACTCCAATTAGCTCTTGGAGAAGTCATTAGCATAGGGGTTCACATACTTTTTCCTCCCTGCACTGTGAATGTTTACATGGTGTGTTTAATAAAAACATAATTGTTTGTGTGGTATTAATTTAAGCAGACTGTGTTTGTCTATTGTTGTGATTTAGATGAAGATCAGAACACATTTTCTGACCAATTTATGCAGAAATCCATTCCAAAGGGTTCACATACTTTTTCTTGCAACTGTACACACATATCTGAGTGTGATATATATAAATCACACACACTCTCTCTCTCTCTCTCTCTCTCTCGCTCTCTCTCTGGTGCCTTGCTCAAGGCAGTACCCAGTTCTCACACCGTACATGGTCAGTTTCGGGGACTTGAACTGGCGACCTTCCGGTTCCCAAGCCAAGTCCCAACAGACTGAGCTACTGCCGCCCCTCAATGGGTGCAATGAGACGGACCGAAGCAGGAAACGCGTGATGCTAATCCTAGTTTTGAAGTGGGGAGCATTGAGGGGAAAATCGGGGGGAAAAAAGGGTGCCGTGTGTTTGCAGGTGTTGGCAGGTGACTGGAAACTTACTGATAGCCAATTGGATACAGCAACTTCCCGTTGGACGAAAGCTCAGACAGCACGCCCAATTTCTGGATCTGCAGAGAACCTATCAAACGCAAGAAGAGGGGAAGAGGGTTGGGGGTCCAGCAGCGAATTCAAACACACATGAAACACTGTATATCAAAGAGGCCATGTAAGCCATTCAAAGTCTCACCTATAGTCATCCTGATGGTTTCCGGCTCTAGGCCCATGAGGAACTTCCTCTTGAGCGCGATGCCGTCAAAGTCCACGTAGATCCGCCTCGGAACCTCGAAGCCCTTCCCAGAAACCATCTAGCAATGGAGAGGAAAGGGGTGTGAAGCTATGCATGCTGCCCGGAAACACACTGCATGCTGATCAACAACGATAAGATTAGGAAGTTGACCTGGGTAGGACATAGTTGTTCTAAATTGACCGACATGATACTTTTTCACTCCAGCATAACTTTTTTCAGAACTAGTGCAGTTCAAAACGTGTCTGTTCGGAACACTGCTTGCAGCTTTCTCGAGAAACGCTCATCCAAGCAACTTCACATTCGACACATGCACTTCATTGGCGTTCTTAGAAATACACTTCCAAAGTGTGCAGTCAATTAGCTGAACTGTTGTGGAGAAAATCGAAGGACAGACATACAGAGACTCCCCTCTTTAGTTAGATAACATTCATACATAAAGCCACCCGTTGCAAAGCAACGTTGGCGTAAGCGTGATGTGAAGGTGAAACTTTCACATTCATTCATTGAAAATAAGAATTTGTTCTTAATTGATTTTCCTGGCTAAATAAAGGTTCTACTACTACTACTACTTTCCAACCTGGTTCCCAAAATACAAATCCAAATAAAATCACTGAGTTTTGTTAAGCAAGGAGTCAATGGGGTTTGCATACAATTTTCTCAACAAACGTGACAGCAAAGAGAGAATGACACAGGAAAGTAGATGATATTACAGTCATTAAGCAGACGCTTTTGTCCAAAGCAACTTACAATAGTGCGTTCAACAAAGGTTACCTACCTTTGTTAATTGTACTACTATGTAAGTCGAGAGAACAACTCGTCACCAGATGAAGTCTATGTAGATGATGTCAAGTAGATGAAGAGGTCAAGTAGATGAAGTCCAGATGTAGGACGCCTACCTTTTCACTGACGAGGTCTCGGTGTTTGTAGCAGTACACCTTCCTGTCCAGCTGGAACATGCAGTTCCGGGCGCGGGCGCACATGAAGTGGAAGTTGCTCTGGCAGCTGGACAGACAGCAGCCCACCGTCGCCCCTGATTGGCTACAGTGGTCACAACGCTGAACAAATAGAAAAACAAAAGAAAAAAACGGGTCAAAATCAGTCCACCGAGTGCTTGATCTAAAAAAAATAATAATAAAACGACAGATGTTTTGGATCGTATATCGGTGACAACAAGGTTGCCGAAGGCCATTTCGACATGTGGGTTTTCCTTACCAGGTAGCGCCCTCTAGAGACGGCACTGTGCACCTGCAGCAAAGCACTGTTGTCCTCATACACCTCCGCAGACCATATGCAGCAGTTCACGTGGGCCCATTCGTTTTGGCCCAGGTACAGCAGGCGGCCCTCGGCCTACGGGGACAAAGACTGCAATCAACATTTGAATGGCTGCATCGGACAACAACAACTTTAAATCATACAAAGTGTCCATAACCAAAAAGGTTATTTAAAGTTTATTAAAAGACAGCATGAAATTGCATTTTCGAAATAGATCTTGCTCTTTGTTCCAAGTTCAATGGTGATTAGCATTGAACAAAACACTCGGCTGGTCTTCCGTTACAGGCTTTATAGGACGGGGGGTATATTAATCCGTTGAAAGTTAGGTCAGTGCCTTGCCACAAATTGTCACCACAGCCAAAACACATCCAACTGTAGAGGGAGCTACGTCGATTCTGTTTGGATGTTAATAACGAATAAACATCGCTGACTAGTCAAGACAAAAGCAGCAGCCGATGATTCAATGGGGACTGGCGTGGGGGTAAGCCTTCCATTGTTCTTGTTGTAAATGGGAAATAAAAACTTCTTGAAACCTGATTCAATTGAGAGGAGGGAGGGCCACTTACGTCGGGCACTTCATCTCCAAAATGTTGACACAGGACGCACTGCCGCTCATCCCTGCTTCTGGACGAGGCCGCATCCATCGGCACACCTGTAGACAGAACAATAAGGTCAGGCTTCGACCCAGATCCACATGGCTTCGGAAATGCACACATCTGGTTGCGTTTCTCTTCAGTTCTTTTCTGGGCTGCTCGTCAGGCAAACAAAAAACAAAACAAAAACGACATAATAATAGTAACCTAGTTTCAGCCCTTAAATCAAACACTAGCGCCTGATTGGCTAACGTCTGAGGTAGTTTTTCACACCGTGTGACTTGAGTGGGAGGCTGATTGCGGCCTCGAGGAGGGGCTTGGTGTCTGGGAACGAGGGGGCCTGGGTTGGGCTGTCCTCGCAGGCCTGGTGGGTCCTCTCCAGCCACTGGGCGTAGCTGTGCTCCCTGGAGGGAGGCAGCACAGCATCTGGGAGCATGGCACTGGGGGCAGAAGAACAAGAAGAAACAGGAAGTGAGGGCGGCGGGATAGGAATTGCTAAGGGAAGACACAGAGACGTGATGTCACACATCAGCCTCATCTTTGATGAATAATCTTTTTTAGATCTTTAATCCCGGGAGACAAACTCAAGGCATTTTATGTGTGTGTGTTACTTGCATATCACTACAGTTGAAAAGTAAATGTATGTTTACAAACATCTATAATGCAGGTCACGTCATTCTAGCTGTACAACCCCCTTTACTTCTAGAAGAGAGTAGGAGGATCTGGTTAAAAGTGAATGGATCTCACTTACCAGGGATATTCTTTGGACAGTGGGTCCCACATTTTCAGATCGTCTCCATGGAACCAATTGAAAACCTGCTTCATCAGCTGTAAAACATTGTGAAAGTCGGGTCAACTCAAACAGAAAATACGAGCAATTCTTGAAATTACATAATTTCCGAATGTTTTTTGTATGCCAAAGAGCAGATTGGACGCAAATCAATCAATCCGCAGAACTCTGCGTTTCCATTAGGACCCAAATGTGGGAGCTTGAGTCCTATTAATATTGACACTAGCTCAATGCAACATTCTACAGCTATAAACAGCAGGTGTACATTTAGGTAGTGATTCTTGGCCCGAGTGGTGGGTCTTTGATCCTCTGGAAAGCACTCCTCCTGCTTCAACCACCTTCGCATCACCACGGCAACATCCGTATGGAACGCTTTCTGAGTGGGTTTTAAAATGCATCAAAAAACAAACAAAACACAGTCAGTTGGCTCCCTATAGAGCAGGGCACATAATAAAACCATGAAGTCAATCGAGCACACATGGGTGTACTGATGGGAGGCCAAGGGGTACTTACTACAGAGCTGTAGCATTGCTTTTCAAACTTCTTGCCCACTGCGCAAAAGTCACAGACTGGCTTCTGCTCTTCTACCACAAATTCCACATCACCTCTTGCCTCACACTGCAAAGACCAAAACACCACAGAAGCATTTTTTCCAGTCAGTGTTTCACTAATGAGTATTAGTTTAGCTAAAGGATCAAGTAGAAGTCAAATGACATGAATCAAGAAACAATACAATTTTCCCCGATAAGTTATGTATGTAACAAATTGTGATTGTTTCGAACTGTAAAGAAGTAGGTGGTGCATGCTACTGTTGGTTGCAATTGTTAAGGAGTGGCTGGTGTCTACTACTGCTCTAACTGTAAAGGAGTGGGTGGTGTCTCCTACTGCTCTAACTGTAAAAGAGTGGGTGGTGTCTCCTACTGCTCTAACTGTAAAGGAGTGGGTGGTGTCTCCTACTGCTCCAACTGTAAAGGAGTGGGTGGTGTCTCCTACTGCTCTAACTGTAAAGGAGTGGGTGGTGTCTCCTACTGCTCTAACTGTAAAGGAGTGGGTGGCGTCTCCTACTGCTCCAACTGTAAAGCGTGTAGTGGGTGGTGTCTCTCACCGTTAGGCAGCGGATGAGGTGCTGGGTGGTGCTGGAGGACAGGAGCTCCGTCAGAACCTGCTCCATCCTGGCCCTCAGCGTGCCCTGGAGGTCCTCTCGCCACTGGCGCTGAGCAATGGCGCCCGGGCAGCAGGCGGTGCACGTGAACACTGTGCGTTCTGCTTGGCTAGAGAACAGCCTGAACAGCTCCTCTGGAAAGGAAACCACAGACATGATACAGATCACACATTAAATATAATTAGATGTAGACTTCACAACTAGTGTAATGCTTGTTTCAAATGGCACCATTTGTACTAAACATGTATTAAAAAGGGTATTTGGATGAAAAGAAAGGTATGTACTTGAGGAAATTAATAGGATAGAATACATTTGATTATAATCAATCAATTAATTTGTTTAAAAAGGAGCTATATGGATACACATTTGATCTCTGATGACCATACGTCATCGTGGATCAACTGAAACGGAATCAATCATCTGTTCTGCATTCTACCCAACCGACCGATAAACATAACCATCTCTCTCCAATATTGTGAATTTGGACTGCACCCATTTAAAAAACGCTCCGTCATTGCTACATACAATACCTTTCATTTGCATTTCATGGATTTTAAAAACACACCAGAATTAGACGCTAGCGCCATTAGCGTTAAACGTGAAGGGAGTAAAAGCATTGAATACATTGAAATATAAAAATTACATCTATTATCAAGCAGTGGTACGCGTAGGCTCACCAGAGAGACCCTCGCATTTGTAATGCACAAAGCGGCTGCATGCGGAACACTGCAGCATGGACTGGTCAGGGCCGCTGCTGTTCTCGTAGCACTTGTGGCAGACGGAGCAGAAGTTCCCTGTGGAGAGACATTTCCATTATCCATCTGTCCTTCAACAACATCCAAGAGCTCCACACTCGGGTATAGAGTTGTTATCGTCACCAACGTTTATTTTTTTATTCTAAGAAACATTAGGTGTACTAAAATACAAACCGTAATGATTCCCCCCCCCATCCAGAGGATGTTGTGTTTTAAGAGAACAGAATGAGAAAGTTGTGAAGCCTTGAAAAAATACAATGATAGAGATGTTCTGCGCTGGAGTGACGCGGTTTATTTGCAAACGCAAAAGCTAGGACACGTGTCTGCATATTGGCTACATTTAGCGTACCTTTCTTGTACAGGGGTGTGCAGTCCGGGCAGAGGTCCTGCTCGTGGTTCCATGACATGTCCAAGTTCTTCCCGGGCGTCACCCCGCAGCTCTTGCAGCGGATGCACACCATGCACACCTGCACACACAGCAGTGTTGGCAGAGGACATAGGTCAGATAGGTACCTACCCAGGATATGCTACAGTTCAGAGGTTCGGGGTAGGTCTGGGCATATAGAGGGTACCTACCCAGGATATGCTACAGTTCATAGGCTTGGGGTATGTTGGTCCCAAGCATGAAGGATGGTAGGAGTTCTGGCATCTCCTGCACTGCAATACAGGCTGGAAGAAAATAAAGGGTTGTATTAATGTATTAATAATTCAGTCTTTTTATCACCAAATGAAGGAAAATTATAAAATTGTATTATTATTATATTCAAAGTTATATATAAAAATAATCACACGAAGACAATCATCTTTCACCAAAAAACAGCGACGCCAGACATGTACGGATGAGAAACGTACCTTGGTGCTCTTGCTTTTGCGCCCACAGACGTGGCAGAATTTGCAGCGTCTACAGCACCAGTTCTCCTTGTTCTCCTCCTGGGGGCGCTCCTCTGGCAGGAGGCAGAAGCTGTGGAACGGCTCGCAGCATATCTGGCAGTAGATCATCTGACGAGGTTCGGGGGAGCAGGAGGACAGTTAAAACACACACACACACATATATATATATAGCCACTCCAATGCATTCAACATAACAGAACAATAGAAGCATGGCTGATACCAGAACAAAATATGTGTTGGGTATGTGTATTATAATCACCAT
Organism: Muraenolepis marmorata; assembly: GCA_900302325.1. Lineage (NCBI taxonomy): Eukaryota > Metazoa > Chordata > Actinopteri > Gadiformes > Muraenolepididae > Muraenolepis > Muraenolepis marmorata. The sequence continues at coordinate 1,709 of OMKM01136404.1, read as the reverse complement.
TTAAAATGTTTAATGAAATGGGGCTTTAGAAATCTAAATATCCATAAAAAAATCCTTGTCAAGAGACAAGGTTCTTCTTCTCTTCTCATGCACTTTATCGATCTGCTTACAGAGTGAGCAGCTGTTCAAACTCAAACTCAGTCGTCCTTAAGAAAGTCAAGACCTATGTAAATATAATCCGGCAGATAGATCATGGTTTCTTTTACTGAGAAGACAGGACTGAATTGATTGACAATTCAACGATGCGTGCCTCCCGGAGCGACAGCTAGAACAGCCGATTGAACGCCGCCATGTGTGTTTGCAGCTTCAGAGTTCAACCCTTCGAGTGGAGCACAAGCTGGTTCCTTCATTCATCCGTGTACCTCGTGGTGGCCCTTGCTGGCACAGAGCAGGCAGACGGGCTGTGGCGTGGTGGGCACGGAGGTCAGCACGCTGAGGCCCCCCAGTAGCCACACGTTCTTCAGAGCGCAGTCCTCCTGGAAGAACGGGGAGGGGGAGGGAGCATTAAATCTGGGTCAGACTTATATTGATGTGTGAAGTGTTTAACACAAACCGTTTTTTTCTCTACTGCAGTGCTCAATAACACAGATGTACGTATATTTTAATCCAGCGAACCACACAAACTCTTAACAAATGCTTGGAAAAACACCTGTTGACGAGAAGTATGTACCACTGTCCGTGTCTCATTTGGAATATTATCAGACCCTGATAACCGCTTCTGTGTTTTTTGCTTTAAAAAGAAAAAGAAAAGATAAGGCTGAAAAACCCTCCACTGGGTGCCAGTGTAGAGATATCATTTGGGTGATATGGGATCTCTTGTTGTTTCTTGTTTAAAACAATTTGGAGGGGGTCAATAGAAGATTCATTCAAACACTGACAAAATTCAGTTTGTATCGTCTGAAGTCCAAACGTACGCATATTACCCCTGCAACCAAGACAAAATAACATAAAGCCTTACCTTGAAGTCCACACGAATCCTGCGTGTGCTCTGCAGCAGACCCTTGTGGGGGAAACCATTAGTCACCCCTCCTTGGGCACTGGCCGAAGCACACTCTCCAGCATTCTGGGAACAAAGCAGAGAGTGAGGATCAGTGCTTGGGAGGTGGGGCATCAACTCCTCCCTAAGAGAAATCTCCTCTTCTCCATGACCATGGCTCGATTTGTCCGTTTCCTCTCCTCCATCCTCTTCCTCCTCCATTTCCTCTTCGGTTCCCTGCCCCACATGGACATGGAACTGAGAGGCCAGCACCAGCGCCTCGGGCAACCGGTGTAAACACAGGCATGGCTGTGCTGGGCGCCTGAGTAGCAGCTGAGCTGCTACAAAGTCATGTGACACTGCCCGCACCACAGAGTCGGGCAGCCGTGTTACTAGCAGCCGCATGGACGGGCCTAGTTTGGGAAGGGGGAGGAGGACTGGAGGAGGTTGAGAATGTGAACTAGAGTGGCTTTTAACCAGGAGAGACAGTTTAAGAAGAGTCTCCTTTTTATTGGGTGCTGCATTGCCAGGGGCGGCTAGGGGTATTACGGGCTGGGGCGAGGATGGTGGTGGAGCCGACGGCAGCATTGGCGGGGATGGAGCAGACTGAGGTGGGGCTGGAGCCGGCATGGGCATAGCCGGAGCCGACGGGGGCGAGGGTAGAGCTGATGGGGGCAGGGCCGGAGCCGATGGGGGTGAGGGTGGAGCAGATGGGGGCAGGGCCAGAGCCGAC
>OMKM01136402.1:0-10361 GCA_900302325.1 Muraenolepis marmorata | reverse complement strand
GGAAGGCTGCTGCTGCTCTCAGTCACTCTGAATGGGTTCCTCACCCAGTCCAGCTGTTCTGACTTTGCTTCAATGTCATGAAAGTACTGGTTGAACTCAGTTTGAGTTTGGACTGATGCGTTTTAACAATTGTGACCATCTGCTTGTTTTCAGCATCAGTAGTGGCAAGATAGCCAAGCAGTGGGAAACAGCTTATATCCCCTTTGTTGCATTTCGTCTCCCATAAGTTGACTTTATTTATGAATCCATTCACTCTGTCATACATGTTAAGGATATGCGAGTCCTTGCCTTGAAGTGAGAGGTTAAGCTCATTAAGCTTGGAGAAGACATCGGCAAGATATGCCAGCCGTGCAACCCACCCTTCACCCTGAAAAACCACTGCGAGAGGATGAGAGTGCTGTATCAGGAAAGCAGACACCTCAGTGCGAAGTTCAAACAGCCTGGATAGCGTTTGGCCAAGCGACAACCAGGACGTCTGTGTGAAGCAGTAGCTGCCCATGCTCTGCTGTCTTGACACAGAGTTTGAAATAGTCGGTGATTCGTAGGTCTTGACTGAATGAAATTAATCACCATAACTGTCATCCATGACAGCACTTAACTCGGGGCTCATCCTTTTACTGGCGAGAGCCTCCCGGTGGATAATGCAGTGATTCCACTTAATGTCGGGGTTTACCTTCATCACACGTCCATGTGACCCACGCACTTTCCCCGTCATCGCAGCTGCGCCGTCGGTACAGATGTGACTGCAGGATTTCCACTCAAGATTGTTTTCTTTGAAAAAGCTGTCAATCACCTGTAATATTTCTTCACCAGTTGTCTGTCCCGTTAGCTTCTTGCAAAACTAAATATGCTCATGTATGTCAGACTCTTCAGCATAACGCACAAAGGCCAGGAGCTGAGCCTTCCCACTCACATGAGCACAGTCGCCTGTCATTTCATCCAACTGTAGAGCGAACTGACCGGCTCTTTTAATTTTATTCACCACCTGTCCAACAATATTAGTATGTCATCGATCCTGCGGCAGATTGTGTTCGGCACGTCTGCTGCTTTCTGGTCCAGCATAGTTTCAGCCAAAATGATCGCGGCAGGGAGAATCAGATTTTCTGCAATTGAATTGTTTTTTTTTTTTTTACTTGGCCACAAGTAATGCCACAGCATAGGATGCCTCCATTGCTTTGCTCAACACTTGCCGCTTTCTTTAATGTAGTCTGACATGACTTGAATTCGGACAGTTTTTATTTGAAGTAAATAAAAACTGTCCTCTGTTTTACCGACATTCCCGGCGTGTTTGGTGCTCTGGTGCCGCTGCAGGTGGGCTGGCTTCATTGAATTATTTGCCAGCACTTTGCCGCAAAAAAACCACTGTGGCTGCGGTGGATCATCAATGTACAAGTTAATCCATAAACAATATATTTGTCACTGAACTGCCGGTGTTTGGTCTTGTCCACTTTTTTTTCTTTTCACTGGGCTCACCCGGTTCCGCAGCGACGGTACAGTATTAGTGCGTTTACCGCTGCCCAAACATGCATCCATTTTCCAGAGTTATGAGCACGAGTGCCACCAGCCGTCTCACAGACCGCATCGCAGGTTTCATTTCGCGGTTTCATTACATGGGTCTTAGGTTGCTAAGCATTGCTAAAATGAGTTAATTAAAAAAATATATATATATAATATATTTTAAATAAATTGCAATCCCTAATCTTTCTATGTACCCCCTGCAATCCCATCACGTACCCCTAGGGGTCCCCGTACCCCCGGTTGGGAATCACTGCACTAGAGGATGTCGCCACCCTCATGGATTCTGGTTCAGAGACTGGTGAGAGTTTGGTCAGAAACATGCACATTATGAGCCCGCTGGAGTTTTTTTTGGGGGCTTGCGAGGAGCTTGTTCTGCTGCTGTCTTCTCTCTGGTGGTGATGAAGGTTCAACGTCTGCCCGCAATACAGCAACAGATATCAAGAGGATATAATTTCAATACATTTCAAGTTGCTTATCGACATTGGTCCTCCATCGTCTGTAGGAAGTGTAGTTGCACAGAACATGTCCTGCGTGTCTGTATGTGAACTACATTTGGAAGTAACATATCAGTTACATTTGGAAAATGTATATGTATTTATCATACATAGATACGACCGCCGCCACCCCCCCACTATCGCACTATCGGACGTCACAGAGGCAGGCACAGTATGTGTGATCTTATTAAGGCAACATGCCAACATTTCTTATTTCCAAGTTCACCACTAGTTTGCAAAGCACACTGTCCATGTACTGAACAGTTGCAAAACCAGCAATACATATTCAGTTTCACTCACCAACGACGTTCACTTGAAGGCAAAATGTCCTGTCCTTTTTGGATGAATTTTTCAATAACCTGGTCATAAAGCTGATCACTGGTTTTCAGATCCAAAATAACTTGCTTTTCAATCGCAATGTGAGCTCGTACAGAATCGGGATTGTCCCGTGGTGTTCCTCCATTTTTAACGTCGGCTTATAACCGCTAGTTAACACTAAGCTATGTCTCGTCTAAGCCAGTAAGCCCGTAAAGTTCTTTAAAGTCCAGTCGGACACAAAGTATTCCTTGAATTCCTTGGATGCATAAGGATTGAAATAACAAAATACATATCACACTATCGCAGCGTTCTTAACTGCGGCTTCCTTCTTTATTTGTTCTAACTTTATTTCTTAAGCAACATCAACTAAGAGCTCCCCCTCCTGGACAGAACAGAAGCACCACCATAACACATACACCACAAACATTACATTACAAACATACTTAAAAAACAAAAAAAATTTAAACATTCAACTTAAATCTTTATTTTGCCTCCCCAGTATCGGTGAGCGTGTCAAATATGTCCTGCACAACTTCCTCTGCATATTGTAAAAGCATTGCACACTTTCTTGTGTCATCCTTGACGTTTTCGAAACACTATCTACTTTTTCCAGCGGGTAGATCAATTGTAATCCTCATCTGTCATAAGCAGGGAACGGTGGTCATGCAGCGCCCATGTTTGGGGAAAAATGAGTTCAATCCTCGTCGCCAGTGTAAAGCTGTTAAATTCCAGTCAGACACGTCTTCTTTAAACTCCTTAGAGGATTTATTAGGATTGAAATATGGCGAAGATGTTTTCATGATTGATATGACTTATATGGACCTTTGATTAAAAACATTTGCCCCCAATGTCATGATCTATATATATTTTTTTAATGTATTGTTTTAAGCATTCCATTGTACTTGTGACACATCGCAAATAAAAACATCTTGAAGTGTGTGTGTGTGTGTGTGACTCATCCATTAAGGATAGGGAGGACCATCCTCCCTTAGAGAGAAAAATTAACTTGCAGAGACAAACACACTAATTATTATTTTAACCGCACAACAATCATGTCCCCGTGTCAAAATACCAACAGCTTTCCCTACCGCAATTGAAAACAAACAAAAACAGTAGTAGATCCTCATCTGGACCGGTTTCATCCAGTCCTTCTGGATCTTTCCCAGCCTGGAGGCCGTCTCGGAGTTCTCCAGGGCCCGGAACACCTCCTTATAGTAGTCCACCACCTGATTGAGTACCGACACAAAACATTGAAAGTCAATAGACACCTGCCAGTCATTGCAGGTTACAATTTTTCACTCATGTCCACGCTGAAGTTGTGGTTGAAATGGTCCCTCAGGTAGAAGGCTTCTGACGAGCACTGGAAGTGGCCACACACACACATCTCGTCTGATATCACAATATGGCTATAATCTGGCTGTTGAAATCGGCGAGACATATAATTTGGTTTGATGGTTTTATCATCTTGGATTAAGCTCTAACCTGGAATTACAGCTAACTGAGCTACTCAAGGGAGCTGAAAACTAGTGTTGAATCACCCAGGCCTAGTATAATATATAAAACGGCTAACTGAGCTAGCTGACCGTGACTCGCCTAGGTTGTAAAGGATGCAGGCCTGGTCGTTGCTGATGTCCTCACAGGTGACCGTCTTCGCTGAGAATATCTCCGTCCTGAGAGAGGACAACATTTGCATTTTACATTTGCACCACCTTATTGAACAAACGTGACCGGGAGCATTCAAAGATATGAACAGATTACTTAATCCAACCACACAAAATGCAAAGGGACGATGAAACCTGTGTGCGTGTGTTCCCAGTATACGATGGGCACCTCGGCCTCCTGTCCGGGAGCCAGGGGGACTCTGCTCTGGAGGTAATGCAGCTGTCCAAAGTACTTCCTCAGGGTACTGCATCCCTCAAGTCCCTGGTTACATTCACAGCACTCTGGAGGATACACACATCCCTCTTACTTTAGGTGACGCCCTTAACAGCAGGTCTACAGCATCCCTCAGGTGTCAAGTAAGACACCGGGGTTTCCATCACCCACCTGACGTAGGGTCTCCTGTTTTTTCAGCTGCTCATTGTAGTGGTCTTGGTTCTCCCCATAGTTCTTTAGATGAACTGAGAAAGAGAGACAATACGATCAAGTAATCTATAGTAAGTCATATACAGTATCATCTCAAGTGAGTCTTAAGATGATACTGTTGTATCTGATATTGTTTCTGAATGTATCCTGTTAATGTATCATATGCTGTGCAATGACAATAAATTTGAATCTAATCTAAACATATCTATTAACTGTGTAACTTCCCCATTTGTGAAAGCATATGATCAGTGTACGTTAATGCCCTGTACAGAGACTCTGCATGACCCAGGAAGCTTGCACCCTTCGCTGTTGCTGCAGTCTCACTTCATGGCCCACACCCTGAAATAGAAAATTAACTTCCTCATCCCTACAACCCACATGCTTCTTCTTTCATCCAATCATGTTGGTGTTTTCTGTCTTTTTGCTATAAACGCTTGTAGGCAAGCCTTGCGTTAAGAAGAGTGTTAGCCTTGGGTTTTCCTTCAACATATTGTATTTTAAGAATGTATGCTAGCCAGAGTGACAGTACAAGTGGAACCTGTGTTAACAATCGAACCCAGGGCTCATTAGGATCATCTGTAACTTCTGACCAATGGTTGCTCTTTTGCACTCCCGCCAGGACAGGAAGCAATCCCATAATGCACTGTGAATGATACCACAGATAGTCATTAGCACAGAGCTTCCTCAACAGTGCACTTTGGCAATGTGTGCTGTCTGGCTAAAGAACCCAGGCATGCGGGCACACACACACACACAAATACACTCACCTGTCCGTCCATCTCTCCTGTTATTCCATCATCCATCTCACTATAAAATGTCAAGATTCAAGATCCAAGAGACTTTATTTATCCCGAGGGAAATTAAGGTGCAACAGTTGAAACGGGGAATAAATGCACACAAAATATACTAATACCTAAAAACGAAATAACAACAAACTAAACTAAACTAAACTAGCATAAACAAAATATAACTAAATGAAATCTAAATGTATTGACAGATGAATTGCACAATTTACAGTATTATTACAGTAATACGTAAGTATATACAATATACAACAATACGTATAGTGTAAATTGGCAGTAATAAAATACTAATAAATAACTCAGATGAATACTGAAAAAGTGACATGTGAAAAGTGAAATTGAATTTACAGTGCAAAATTACAGTAAAAGGATTTACAGTGCGTTGACCAAAAAATAATAGTGCGTTGACCTCAGGTCACTGAGTCTCCACTGTCCCTCTCACGACCCGAGGTAGATGAATTACAGTCTGATGGCCACAGGAAGAAAGGACTTCCTGTGGCGTTCTGTGGTGCACCTGGGTGGAATGAGTCTGTTGCTGAAGGTGCTTCTGTATGAGGTCAGCACCTGATGGAGAGGGTGAGAGTTGTCAAGGATACTACGCAGCTTGCGCAGCATCCTCCTCTCAGACACCACCAACAAGGAATCCATCTGGACCCCCAGGACATGTCCTTCCTTCCTTCTACCTATGCCCTATGACTGTGATTTCTGACATACATCCTTCATTTGGTTCGTATGATATACGTGTTTTGGGTATTATACTATGGGGCAATTTCACTTTAGTCGCAGAAAAAGGACGTTCTCGAACACATCTTCATGTAGGCTATATCCAACCCATACCAGACTAACAGATGGCTAGTATGGCAGATTCGTATGAGATTATTATTATTAGTATTAATAACCTAACCTGATGGAGTTTGTGTTATAATCAGCCTCTTTCAGGTCAAGCCTTCAATCGCAGCCTTTATTTTCAATGTAGCACAACACAGAAGTAGTAATACAGGTAGGCTGAGATCGTACAATCCCATGTGTGTGTTTTTATAAGTTCACGGTTGGTTTGTTGTAGGAATTCCCAAACAACTGTGTCATGTTTAACAGGACTTCCACAGGAAGCAAAGTGGGACGTGCAAAACAAAACCTTCGTCCAGCCTTGTGGTTCTAGGAAATGTAATTCCTAGTGTCTTCCAAGCAGCGCAATTGTAACGTATGGTTATTACTGGTACACATTCATAGTTAGTCTTTCTTTACGTTCAATAGCAGCCACACCGCATAGCAATGAAAGATATACAAGATTTTTATTGGCCATTTGTAACAAGTACATAGAATGTAGGAGATGTATTAGTTTTTCTTTGTATGTTTTTGAGAAATCCAAGATAAGGCTATCAGCATATATAGATTATATTCAAATGTATTGTCAGTGTACAGCACAAGTACATACTGTATAATTATACAATCACCATATAGACTGAATAGTACTATCACTATATAGACGTTATAAGGATAGCACCATATAGACTTTATAAACTATCTCCATATAGACTGTATAAGAATATCTCCATATAGACTGTATACGACTATCTCCATATAGACTAAGACTATCACCATAAGCTATACATTTAAGCAGTTATTCAAGCAAATTGGAATGTATAGAAATGGCAACCATTTTCATATATTTATATTGTAATGTTGAAATATATTCTAACAGTGACAGACGTTGATATTATTCAATGGATTACACACATTTATATTCATAAACTTAACTATTGCAAACCCACATATGTCCCATCCCGCCCAGTGAGTCTGCGCACTAGCTATAGCCGCCATATTGGACCCACAAATAATACAAACAAATGAATGTCCTGCTTAGCAAGGGGGGAAATAGCTGTAAAAGTACACGTATCAAACACCAATTAACATCGCGAAGATAACCCCTCGACTTCACGTCTTCTGAGGCAAGTACAACTCCGTGTAACCTAACCTATACTTAAGAGACAAGATACGGGACTGGTGTAAAGGAATACAGCATTAGAATACACAGAAGCTACAGCTAATGATAACTTAACAGAAGACCTCCGGTGCGTTATCTTGCAAGCAAATCCAACGACGGTTAACGTTCGCTACGTATATATATTGTGACATGCCGGCGTGCAGAAACGGTTTTTTTTTCACCAAACTTAAGTTGTATTCGGTGTGTGTTTATGAATCGCGGCGGAGCCCTCCTTCTCTGGGCTTTAGCCCAAGACGAGCCCAGCGAGTAGCGGATGTGGAAATAGCAAAGATGTCCTTGTCCCACTCGTTTGCTTTCCGCAACTTCCACCGGAACAAAGCTAAACGACTTATCAATAACGGCCTACAAATCATGTTGATTGATTTGTAGGCTGTTTACACACACACACACACACACGCTGTGCAAGTTTTGCAGCGTTTCAGAAAATCACACAACTCTGCTCGGAACAATAGTTTTAGGTGGAGGCCCCCGCGAAAGCAATTCGTTCCCCTTCGTAAAATGCATTGGAAGCTTTGAGAAAATAAATGCACCTTGTATGGTTAATATATATATTTTTTAAGTTGCGTATTTATTTATATGGACTAAGAACCGTATCCACCATCATCCACACTATATTGTGAACACATTTACAAATAGACACTGCAGTGATAGGAACCCATCGTGATTATACATTCATGTACGAAACTTCACCTAAACAAAAATAGAACTACAACTGTATTCCATAACTTGCATTATGTTATTTTTGTATTCCATGGCTCATGATGCTTTTTGCAAATGATGTATAGTTATCGTTCTCCAAAGCTATCCTGTAACCCTATTATTGGTCTATAATGTATTTGCTCAAGTAATTATTCTATCAAAGACATTGAATGTCTGAATTATGGTCATATCCTAAATACCAATTCAGAGTTTGCAATATTCACACATAGTATACCTATAAGCCATTTTTTATATGTAGACATCTAAGACAAATAATAGGCTAAACGTTTGAATTGAATGGGATTGGTGCACTGCTAAACATTTACTTACTTTGCACCACATTAGAAAACTTTCGTTTTTCTCGTAATTTTCAGTCAACTTCCGGCCAATAAACGCAATTGCTATTTGAGAATGTTCTTGGTTTATCTTATCACTTTTTACTAGCGTCTAACTAAGTCTATTGTTTGCTTTTTAGTTAGTTAGATATTGTTCTATTGTTTGCCAACTTATTGTACTTTTACCTGAGCACTAATTAAGTTATTCTGGTGACGAGTTGTTCTCTTGCCTACATTGTTGAACCCACTTATGTAAGTTGCTTTGGACAAAATCGTCTGCTAAATGACTGTAATGTAATGTAAATGACCTGCTGTGTGTCTCTCTCTCTCTCAGCAGCAGATGTCGCTAGTGTACCTTGGCAAGCGGTTGCTGGAGGCTGCGAGGGTCGGCCAGGATGATGACGTCAGAACATTGATGGCCAATGGGGCTCCATTCACTACCGATTGGGTGAGACAGTGAATGTGTAATTACCTGTGGCAATTACTGAAATAACTGTCATCCATTAGAAATATGGACTGCTGACTTGCATCCTTGCAGACATAGATCGTTCTTCACTCGCAAAATGCAATAATAGCCTTAAATTCACATTCTTAGCATAACAACACAACACAACCTAACCTGTGTGCATGTGTGACAATGAGTTAATCAAACATGGAATCCTGTGTGCTTGAAAATGAAGCCAACCGCTTTCCATAAAATGACCTATTAATAGACATTCACACAAGACAATTGCCAAAAATCTTTGGAAATATATATATTTTCAAGATTATAACCAAACATGGATTTGTTGTATATTATGTTGCCTGCTAGGGAATGTTCCATACGTCACTGTTCCATCTGTTGTTTTGGCCCACAGGCTGTAGCCCCACCTCTCTAGAGGGTTTCAAACTGCCAACACAGTTGTCTTTGTACCTGAGGAAGCCAACTCGTTCTTTGCGCTGTTTGAACCTTATGCTGTGTGTTAGGGCCATGGTCTTGTTGTGTTTCCCGAGTCAACATACTTTTGGATGCTCTGCACCAAATGACAATTTGTTTCAGTGTAATTACTGAGGTCATCAGATCCTGACTGACTGAACGCAAAATCAATGGGAACAACTGAATTCTTCTTACTAGTCTTTGTAATCTGGTTTGTAAAATGATTATAATTCTGCGGTTCCCAACCCATACCTAAAATACAAACATCACCGAAAAAAACCCTTACATATTTTCTTTTAAAATATTGTTTGCAATTATTAGTTGAGATTTTGACCAAATGTAGTTTTGTTTATTGTCTAAACCAAGCACTTTTCTACATAGCAGTTGATCATACATTGTGAGTATCGGTACAGTCACTCAAACACTCATATAATACCCTATAAAATATTATAATAAAGTATCACAATTAATATTGTATTCACCATCCTACACAGCCATTGTACCTCTCCTTCACCAACTGGCATTTTTTTTTGTTAAATCTTGTCTACCACCCCTCTAGCTGGGAACGTCCCCGCTGCACCTGGCCGCTCAGTATGGCCACCACTCCACTGCCGAGGTGCTGCTCCGCGCGGGCGTCAGCAGGGACGCCCGCACCAAGGTGGACAGGACCCCTCTCCATATGGCAGCCACAGAAGGACACTCCAGTATAGTGGAGCTTCTGGTCAGGGTAAGAGAGACGATTGAGTGAGTGAGTGTGAGTGTGAGTGTGTGTGTGTGTGTGTGTGTGGTCCTAATGTTCACCAAAAACAATATAGGGGAAGAATTTGTGTCAAAAATGATCACCAGTTAGCCATTTATCGAAAATGATTTTGATTGCAACTCACATTAATTCAGCCCTTAAATATTCACTAGTTGGCCATTTATCAAACATTATTTTGATTGCAACTCAAATTAATTCAGCTCTTCAATATTCACTAGTTAGCCATTTATCAGACACTCGAATCCAAAGCAACTTGGAGTGAGTGTTTTTTTTTTAGGTCCATTTCATTTCACAGGACTGAGGCTTCTTACTCCGGGAGGCCTTCCAGTAGACAGAACACAGAGCCTTTAAGCCTGGGATTCAAACACCGTATCCACTACTAGACTATCCTTACCCTTTGCCCTCTTCATACTGGTTCGGGGACACAC
>OMKM01136390.1:0-12937 GCA_900302325.1 Muraenolepis marmorata | reverse complement strand
ACTTCTGAAGATCAGATCGACAGTCGCTCGCCACCTACAGAAGTTTTTTCATTCTTTCAACTCGGCGACCCGCCCGAAGTCACAGCTGGATTATCCTCCGACCATCTTGGGCACGATTACACGCAAGCGTCGCAGGAAGAAGCGAGGGAAGCGAGCCGGCGTGCTAGTCAGGCTGAGATGTCGATCCGATCGCCCCCCACTACCCACCATTGTACTGGCTAATGTACAGTCTCTGGACAATAAGTTAAGTAAGCTACAGGCTCGTATTCAATTCCACCGGGAAACTAAGGACAATTGTATCATCTGCCTTACGGAGACATGGATGTCGGAGGGGGTTACCGACGCAGCTATCGAGCCGACGGGATTTTCCGTCCACCGGGCGGACAGAAGGCTCTCTCCAGCAAAGTCATGTACATCCCCTCAAATCTTTCTGTTCCCCGGACCTGGAGTACCTGATGCTTATGTGCCGTCCATTCTGACTACCTCAGGAGTTTACAGCGGTAACCGTGACCGCTGTTTACATTCCCCCACAAGCCAACACGGACACAGCGCTGAAGGAACTGTACGGGGCTATCAGCGAACAGGAGTCGGCACACCCCGAGGCTGCTCTCATCGTGGCGGGGGACTTCAACAAGGCAAACCTGAAGAAGGTTCTCCCGAAGTTCTACCAACACAAAACAAGCAACTTCCGTGATGGCTACAAGGCCCTCCTCCGCCCACCGTTCGGCAAATCAGACCACCGCTCTATCCAGCTACTCCCCGCCTATAGGCAGAGACTAAAGCAGCAACCGATCGCTGTGAGGGAGGTTCAATGCTGGTCGGACCAATTGGACTCAAACTGCAGGATTGTTTTGATCGCGCTGACTGGCGTTGCTGGACAATAACATCAACGAGTACGCGTCATCGGTCACCGGGTTCATCAAGAAGTGCATAGATGACGTTGTTCCGACCAAGTCGGTTCGGATATATCCCAACCAGAAACCGTGGATTAACGGCGATGTTCGCGCTGCCCTCCACGCGCGTAACGCCGCCTTTGGCTCCGGGAATATGGAGGAATATACGAGAGCCCGCTACGACCTCCGTAAGACCATCGTCACTGCCAAGCGGGAGTACAAGGACAGAGTGGAGGAGAAATTCAAGAGCCACGACACGAGGGGTATGTGGCAGGGGATAACAAACTTTAGAGGGAGAACCAGTTGTGTAGAGAACTCCTCTACCTCCCTTCCAGGAGAGCTAAATACTTTTAACGTGAACGGCAGCCCGCCGAAGCCAGCACCGCCTCAGGAGACCAGCCTGCTGAACATCTCGGAGGCGGATGTGCGCCGCACCTTCAAGCGGTTGAACATCCGTAAGGCGGCAGGCCCCGACGACATCCCGGGCCGCGTCCTCAGAGCATGCGCAGACCAGTTGACAGGAGTGTTTGCAGACATCTTCAACCTCTCCCTGTCCCAGGCTGTGGTTCCCGCTGTCTTCAAGATGTCCACAATCGTGCCTGGCCCTCACCTCGATTTTCAGCAAATGCGTCGAGAGGTTGGTCAAGGACTTTATTTGCTCTGTGTTACCTGCCACGCTGGACCCATGGCAATTTGCATATTGTCAAAACGGATCCACGGATGACGCAATTGCCATGGCCCTCCACACTGCCCTTTCCCACCTGGAGGGAAAGAACGGTTATGTGCGAATGCTGTTTGTGGACTACAGCTCAGCGTTCAACACGATAGTTCCTGCCAAGCTCGACACCAAGCTTAGAGGTCTAAGCGTGCCGCCATCCACGTGCAGCTGGATACTGGACCTCCTGTCGGACCACCGCCAGGTGGATGGGCAGCACCACCTCAGAGCCACTGACCCTCAACACGGGAGCCCCCCAGGGATGCGTGCTGAGCCCTCTCCTCTACTCCCTCTACACCCACGACTGCATGGCTATGCACAGCTCCAACGTCGTCATCATCAAGTTTGATCGCTGGCTACGACGAGACAGCTTACAGGGAGGAGGTCGGATCGCTGGAGCAGTGGTGCCAGGAGAACAGCCTCGCCCTCAACGTCAAGAAGACCAAGGGGCTGATTGTGGACTACAGGAAGCAGAGAGGAGAGCACAGCCCTATCTCCATCGACGGTGTTGCAGTAGAGAGGGTCAGCAGCTTCAAGTTCCTCTGCGTGCACATCTCCGAGGACCTCACATGGTCCACACGCACACCACACACGTGGTGAAAAGGGCCCAACAACGCCTGTATTTCCTCAGGCGTCTGAGGAAATTCAGCATGGGCCTGGTACGGGAACAGCACCGCACTCGAGCGCTTCAAAGGGTGGTGCGGACGGTCCAGTATATCGTTGGAGGTGAGCTCCCCTCCCTCCTGGTTATACACAACCAGCAGTGCGTGGCCAAGGCCAAACGCATCATAAAAGACATTGCTCACCCCAGCCACGAACTGTATTCACTTTCACCGTCAGGCAGGCGATACCACAGTATCAAGTGCCGTACAAATAGACTCAGAGATAGCTTCCACAGTCAGGCCATCAGGCTGCTGAACAAGGGCGTATAGCATATAACGATGTATATATTATTACATTGATTTATATATACATATTGCTCTTTTTCTGTGCAGATATATTGCATTTTATTTTTATAACTGCTGTCTGTCGTCGGGTATTGCACATAAGATTTTCACTCACTGTGTAAACTGTGAAGTGACAATAAACTTGACTTGACAGTTTGGTATAAACTTTTCCATCCCCGAGTCCCTAGACCCACCCCAGTTTGCATACAGACCAAACAGGTCTGTAAACCCCGCCATTTCTCTAGCACTACACACGGCCCTGCAGCACCTAGACAGGAGGGACACCTACGTCAGACTGCTGTTCATTGACTACAGCTCGGTGTTCAACACCAGTTTCCTCCAAGCTGGTCCTGAAACTGAGGGACCTAGGTCTGGGCGCCCCCATCTGTAACTGGATTATGGACTTCATGACGGGCAGGCCTCAGGTGGTGAAGATTGGGAACAACATCTCATCCACTCTGCTCCTCAACACCGGAGCACCCCAAGGCTGCTGCCTCAGTCCCCGGCTGTACTCGCTGTTCACACATGACTGTACTGCCATGCACAGCAATAATCAGATTATCACATTTGCAGACGACACCACAATCATCGGCCTGATAAGCGAGGGCAACAAAACGGAGTACAGAGATGAGGCTCTGATGAGCCTCGCACTGAATGTCAGCAAGACTAAGGAGCTCATCATGGACTTCAGGAGCCACCGGGGCACCCACCCTACCATCAGCCTGGACGGGACACCAATGGAAGTCGTCAGCTGCTTCAGTTTCCTTGGGCTACAGATTTCCGATGACCAGGCGTGGACCCACAACATGGAGGTCATGCTAAAGAAGGCTAGTGAACTTCTACCGAGGCACCGTAGAGAGCGTCCTGACAAGTGCTGTCACTGTGTGGTACGGCAACACCACTGCACGGGACAAGAAAGCCATCCAGACGGTCGTGAGGACGGCAGAGAAGATCATCGGGTGTGCACTTCCATGCATTGAGGAGATCTGTAGGACCAGACTTCGGAAGAAGGCCATGTCCATCATAAAGGACTGCAACCACCCTGGGCACCATCTCTTGTCCCCCCTACCATCTGGTCGCTGGTTGCGCAGCATCCATACAAGGACGGTACCAGTCTGGTGGTGGAATGGTACCATTCTGGTGGTGGAATGGTACTATTCTGGGGTTAGGTTTAGTTGTACCATTGTGAGATTAGGGTACCAGACTGGGACTAGGGTACCAGACTGGGACTAGGGTAACAGTGTGGGGTTAGGGTACCAAGTTTGGTGGTACCAGTCTGGGGTAGTGGTACCCGGGGTTAGGGTACCAGTCTGGTGGTACCAGGGGTTAGGGTTAGTTGTACCTGTCTGGGGTTAGGGTACCAGTCATGGGTAGTGGTACCAGGGGTGAGGGTTAGTCTTACTTGATGATCTTGTTGTCAAACTGCTTGGCACAGCGCCACTGGCGGATGCAGGCCAGGCAGTAGGTGTGGCAGCAGGATGACAGAATCCCAAAACGTCTTTCTGATGGGTTTGTCTTCTGGACCACAACCTCCATACAGATGGCACAAACCTGCAACATGTACATACATTTAGATTAGTGTATTTATACATTTACAACTAACTGACAGTGTTATCCGACGGTTATCCGGTTGTTTGCATGACACGAGTACAGTAAACAAACGAGAGTAGCCTACAAAACAAAGTAGCCTAGTAAATGCAAAATGTATCGGAACCACTGTCTATTGTGACAGCAGGTTAACAAACATTGTGATTGCGCAACAATCCCACGCTGTAGCTTAAATAAGTTATACTAGTTAATATATATATATACGTGAATTTAGAACAGTGTTTTATGAAAGTGATGATGAGCAGTTTTAATATCAAAATGGATATTAAACTCCCGGCGTAATTTACACATAAACCTTCTCCCGGGAAAGCCAGCTTTTTCATGACAGCTGCCATAGTTTCTGATGAATTCCCATGATTCCTTGCATTAGTAAAATAACTGAATAGAGATATTGGAATAGTCAATTATCCGTGCACACTCCTATACTATAAAATAATATAATGAACCTACCTTATCTTGACTGAGCTGAGCTGCAAATGCTCTTTCCATGTCAGACTCAAACGCCAGCATACACACCTGCTCAGAGAGAGAGAGAGAGAGCGAGAGCGAGAGAGAGCTCATGAGCTCTCCTCTGCTAGGTACAATATATTGATTTGCCATTTGTAACATTGGAATGCTTGCTCCCCAGGTAGTTTAGTTAGTTAGGCTAGTTAGGTAGGTTATACCTTCTTGTGAGCTCTCCTCTGCTAGGTAGGTTAGTTAGGCTAGTTAGTTAGGTTATACCTTCTCGTGAGCTCTCCTCTGCTCAGGGTCACTGGGGTGTAGGACGTGTAGTCTGCAAATGTCACACAGGTCACCATGGAGATAAGGGCAGCTGTTGCCGTAGTGACACTGTCCAGCAGCTGCATATGGGCAGAGCTGGACCAGTTCCTGATAGGCTCCTCCCACTGAGGCTCCTCCCACTGAGGACAAAACAGTTAGTTACATACAGTTCCTGACAGGCTCTTCCCACAGAGTACATACCCTTTCATAGAGTTACATACCCCGGCATAGAGTTAAATACCCCTTCAAAGAGTTACATACCCCGGCATAGAGTTAAATACCCCTTCAAAGAGTTACATACCCCCTACATACCCCCTGTGGTCTTACCAAGGTCAGCTGCATCCAGGCCGGTCCGGGTAGCCGCTACATAGGACTGTGGAACCCCAGGGTCCAGACGCTCTGAACCAGCTGGAACCACAACCTCTGCACCATGAGCCTTGAAGTCCACACCCATGGCTGACACACAGAGAGAGATTATATATATATAATTATATATCAAGCTATCGCGCTGCATGCCTGACCTCGAGCTCTCCGGAAATAAGTCTAGTTTGTGTCTACATTGCATACAATATAGAATATATATCTTTATATAATATACATCACATAAAACATACAATGTAGAATAGAGAAGGACTCACCTCGGTCTCTGAGAACCATCGGTTTCCTGGCTCCCAGTCCAACACTGGGTTCTCCTCCTCTTCCTCCTGTCACTGCTCCCCTGCCTCCTCTTCCTCCTCCTCCTCCTACTACCACTGCACCACCACCTCCTCCAGGTCCTCCTACAGCACCACCTCCAACTGCTCCTCCTATGGCTCCTACTGCACCTGGTCCACCTTCGGCCCCTCTTCCTGGGGGCTTGATGTGATCATACCTGCAGAAGCAGGTATGAGAAGCAAGCACCCAAAAGGTACAGGTTGGATCAGGAGAGTGTAGTAGATAAGGTACTTGATTCGATCCCCGATGTCCACAGTCCTCCTTCATCTAAACCTACCGGCTCCTCAATGAAGTCGGTGTTGAATTTGGAATTAATCTACCGGCCCTCAACATTCACCCGTCTACATCTCTCCTGTCAGATCACAATCTCAACCAGTTCACTGTTCCATCCCCAACCCCTCAGAGAAAAAACCTTCTGAAACACAAATTCTGCCCCTCAGTGTAAAGCGTCCTAGAAAAGCACTATATAAGTTCCATTTATTATTATAATAGTAATAGAGAACATCCCTCTAAACAAGTGTACTAAATTGTGTCTCTGTAGGCCCACAGTCCTCTCTGGTAGTACTTGTTAATATAAAGTAGTATTTTTATAAGTAATATTATTATTTGTCGTATTAATACCTGCATCTGTCTCCATAGGCACACACCCCTCGCTGGTAGTACTTGCAGATGGTGGAAGGTTTGCTGGTGGCTGGGTCGTGGGAGAACAGACACCTCGGGCCCTCCCTACACACACCATGGAGGAAGTACCTATACACACACACACACACACACACACACACACACACCTTGCAGCTTATACATTGCTATGCAAATGTTTTAAATGCACTGCTGAGTACAGTCTAGTATAATAGTGTACTGTATAATGTTTGTAATGTAGTGTACAATGATTATAATGTGTGGTGTATAATGTTTAAGTGTATTTAGTTGTAGTGTATAATAATGTAGTGTATGTTTTAATGTATACTGTTTACGTTTTATTGTATAATGTTGTAGTGTATGTTTTAGTGCATTATGTCTTAGTGCATAATGTTTTAGTGTATAACGTGTTAGTGTAATATGTTATCGTGTATAATGTTATCGTGTATAATGTTTTAGTGTATAATGTTTTAGCGTACAATGTTATAGTGTACAATGCATAATGTGTATAATGTATAATGTGAATAAAGGGTGCAATCTTCTATAATGTTAGCAGCCTCCATTAGCATGAGCTACTAGCGGTAGTCTGAAGCAGAGGTTATTCCTAGTTAGTACTGGTTAATATTGGTCAGTACTGTTCAGTATTGGTTAGTAGTCGAGTGCCCTCTCTCCCGCCGGGCCAGTACATGTGGTTTAGTAATAATAGTCATCATCAAAATAAGTCATATTAACCTGCATGTGACTTGTCTGGTGCTCATCTCAGCTCCTAGTGTTGGTGTCTCATCCAATACAGTCCGTCCTCCCGCGGGAAACAATCCGCCACACAAACGTTCCTACTTCGCTCTCGAGTAGGCGTTGCTACCACATCCATGGTTGCTACGCTAGTTCTCGTTTCGTTTTTATAACTTAGTTTCAATTCGTGATGTATAACTTCTTTTCGTGATATATAACTTAATTTAGTGATTTATAATTTCATTTGGTGATGTATAACTTAATTTCCTGATGTATAAGTCCCGTTGAAAAGCTGGTGGATCTCTATTTCGTGTTGACTTCCGGATGAAGACCATCGTGAGGTTCAGGCACTGCGGGAGGCTCATCTACTCATTAAGCCCCCGGGAGGAGGAGGGACCAGGAGGAACCAGCAGGAGTCCAGCAGGGGAAGCAGGAGGGACCAGCAGGAGTCCAGCAAGGGAAGCAGGAGGGACCAGCAGTCCAGCAGGAGAAGCAGGTGGAGACAGGAGGAGTCCAGCAGAAGGGATCAGCAGGAGTCCAGCAGGGGAACCAGCAGGAGACAGGAGCCAGTGTCCGCTGTGTGGGGAGCGGCTCAGCTTCCGGCTCCTGGACGCTCCTGTTGTGGTGACCAGTCCTTTCAGCAACGGGCACGAGACCAAGTACTCCTTCCTCATCTCGTCTCGATCAGGACCCACTTCTATCAGGTAGGCCTACATGCTATCATACTGTTCTATCAGGGAAGCCTACACTCTACCCTTCTATTAGGTAGGCCTACATTATATTATACTGTACTTTGATCTCTGCTCTACTCTGATCTCTACTTTATAGTCTGATCTGTACTTCATAGTCTGATCTCTATTCTACTCTGATATCTACTTAATAGTCCGATCTCTTCTTTGATCTCTTCTTTATAGTCTGATCTGTACTCTACTCTGATCTCTACTCTGATCTCTTCTTTGATCTCTTCTTTATAGTCTGATCTCTACCAGTGATATTGACTCTGATCTCTACTCCTCTACATTGTGACAGAGTGTTTTTCTCTTTTCAGTGAACAGAATGAATCAGAGCTTCATGTTGGGATCTCAAATTCTGAAGGTAATGGAGCTCTTTTTGCTGTTGCTTTGCTGAGATATTATTGTGTTGTGTTATAGGTGTGTTGTGCTGTTATTGTTGTGTTGTTCTAGGTGTGGTGTTCAGTTATACAGAGTTGGGGGTTCAGCGTCAACAGCACGGCTGGGAGCAGAGTTTAAGCATCCCTTTGGTTACCCCTAGCAACCACCCATCAGCTGATCTGGTTACCCCTAACAACCACCAAGCTCTCCTCACTTGCAGTGCCGTCAGGTCGTGGGACAGACACCTGGAGACCTTCTCCTCTCAGGAGAGATGGACTACGGACAGGTCTCACCTTCCTCCATCTGACTGTAACCTGTCTCACTTCTCTCTCTGACTGTAACCTGTTACTCTGACTGTAACTTGTCTCTCTCTCTGACTTTAACCCTTAAACCTGTCTCTCTCTGACTGTAACATCTCTCTCTCTCTCTCTCGCTCTCTCTCTGACTGTAACCTGTCTCTCTCTCTTCCCCCCTCTCTCTCTCTCTCTCTCTCTCTCTCTCTCTCTCTCTCTCTCTGACTATAACCTTTCTCTCTGACTGTAACCTGTCTTCCTCTCTCTGACTAACCTGCCTCTCTCTGTCTCCAGGTTTGCAGAGGAGGGAGAGTTTGGGTCCTGTTGCTATGGTTTCGCTCTGAGTTTTATTAATGAGGTCAGGAGGTCAGAGGTCATGGAGCTCATCAGCCAACAAAGTTTCACCCTGGGATACGTCCTGCCGACAGTACACTGCAGCTCCAAGTACCTGAGGCTGTACGACTACATACTCCACAATGGATACTACTACAGTACTAAAGTATAACACTACAGTTCTATATTATAACACTGCAGTACTATAGTGTGGCGTGTGTCTGGTTAAGCAGCCTCACCTGGCCCCAGTGGGACTGATTAGAGTCTGGGGCTGGTGGGGCTACACACCTTGGTAATCAAGAAACTCAGGTTAAACCAGCCACACACAGTCAGGAGGATCTCGAGCATGGACCATCTGCTCTGCCTGTTTTAAGAACTACAAACTACAATAAACCGCTTTACTCCTCATCATCCTGTGTCTTGTTGTTAGGAGGAACCCCAAGAACCCAGTGTAGTACATACTAACAGTTAATGCATGCAGTAAGAACATGTACATACTAACTACATACTAACAGTATGCACTAACAGTACTAACAGATGCTGATCCCTGTCACCTGATAGGTCTAGGGGAGAGTCAGCTGTCACCTGATAGGTCTAGAGGAGTCAGCTGTCATCTGATAGGTCTAGAGGAGAGCCGACTGTCATCTGATAGGGCGAGAGGAGTCAGCTGTCACACATCAGACAGAGCACAGGTTGGGCTGCAGTAGTGATGCTGTCAGAGGAGAGAGAAGCCAAACGAGACACAGAGAAACACACACAGAGAAAGGGACAGAGAGAGAAAGAGAGGGATACAGTGAGACAGAGAGCAAGAGAGAGACAGTGAGAAACAGAGAGACAGTACTGATGGACAGCAGTGTGGTGCGGTTTGTCCACTGTGGGAGGGACATGGTGTTCCAGGGCGTCCCAGAGCAGTGTCCTCTCTGTGGGCAGTGTGTTGAGAGCTGCAGGCTGGAGGAGGCTCCTGTCAGCCTGCCCTCCCCCTTCTGTAACGGACACACCACCTCCTGCTGCTTCCTGCTGGCCCCGGGACAGGACAACACACACAGGTAACACACACACACACACACACACACACACACAGGTTGGGTCTAAGTGACAGAGTGATGGTTAGTTGTTGTTAATGTGGACAATAGTTTTTGAACTTTGTCCAGTATTGAGAGAACACTTAATTTAACCCTTTGGGCCCTTTGTTAATGTCCTCTAAACAAGTTCGTTTTTATCACTTACAGCTCAGACTGTTATTATATTATATTATATTATATTATATTATATTATATTATATATGTGTCAGACAACATTATGGAAAGGATCCCTTACATAAAAATACCTATTTTCTTCTACCTTTCTCTTGTCTTAGTCTTGTGCCTTGTAGACTTGTCTCAAGTCTCAAGAAGAACTCCCTGAAATCCCGCGAGAGTTGAGGTACAGGACGAGAACAGGGGAAAGTGTTGGAGAGAGGAGAGCCAGTCACATTTTGTTGTGTTGGATGACAGAAAGTGTAGATTAGTGTCATCCAAATAAGTCATGGCTGAATATTTAGCTGATTCACAAGATCTCAGAGTGAGAGTTGGTTGGACACAATTAAAAACATCACAAATCAATAGAAAAGTGGTATTTCTGTCAGTGGCACTAAAGGGTTAAATGAAGATGTTCTCTGGACCAATTTAAACAATATTCAGTAAGACAACCACATAAAAATAGTTTCCCCTTAGGTGTTATCTATGTATTTTAGTTGTATCTATGTGATTAATTGTTGTTAATGTATTTAAGGGTTATTTATGTGTTTAAGGGTCTTTGATGGAAAGTCAGAGCTCCACACAGGAATCTCCGATACTAAAGGTCAGAGTTCATGTCTATTCATTATCAACCTACATGTCTGTATTAATTTGTGTATTTGTGTAATTTGTATGTTTTGGTTCACTATAAATGTGTGTATTATCGTGTATTAAAGTGTGTATCACTCTAGGGGTGGTGTATAACTACACCCGACAGGGCGTAGTGCGGGATCACACAGGATGGGAGCAGAGTATCAGGGTGGTGCTGGTACAACAAGACTCATTCAGTCTGAGGAACCAGTGGAACAAATACCTGGAGAGCTACTCCGCTGGAGCCCTCTGGGACCCAGCATGGACAGGGTACTGCTGAATATACTACTACTATATGAACTAGTACTTTATATACTACAATATATACTGCTACAGTTCTACTATATATACTACTACAGTACTACTTTATATACTGCTACAGTACTTTATATACTACAATATATACAAATAAATATACTACTACTATATATACTACTACAGTACTACTTTATATACACTACTTTATATATAATTTGAATCTAATCGATCTATCTATATACGACAATATATACAAATAAATATACTACTACTATATATACTACTACAGTACTACTTTATATACACTACAATCTATACTACAGTTAGTTTATACTACAGTACTACTTTAAATACTATATATACTACAGTACTACTTTATATATATATATATATATATACATACATACTAGCGTACTATATATACTATACATACTACTACTATATATATACTACTACAGTACTGCTATATATATATATATATATATATATACACTACCACAGTACTATATATATACTACTATAGTACTACTATATATATACTACTATATACTTCTATCTACTACAGTACTATTATATATACTACTACAGTACTACTATATATACTACTACATACTACTATATATACACTACTACAGTACTACTTTGTATACTACAATATATACACTAATAATACATTCAATTTCATATAGTGCTTTTCTGGACACCCAAGGCACTACTACTTTATATAGTACTACATACTACAGAACTGCTATACTGTATATACAAGACAGTACTACATATGTTATACATATATACCACCTGTCTGCCCCTCTGTCTCTCTCTCCCCACTCACCTTTCTTTATCTGTGGCTGTCTACCTGTCTGTCTCTCTAACTGTATGTCTATATACCTGTCTGTCTCTCTACCTGTATGTCTATCTGCATCTCTCTCTCTACCTGTGTCTATATACCCGTCTCTCTCGCTACCTGTCTGTCTGCAGTTTTGATGAGGTCACTCATAACTGCTACTCCTACTGCCTGGGCTTCATCAACAGAGTCCTGGAGGTCGGAGGTCGCGCCCCACTGACCCAGCAGGAGTTCACAGAGCGTTACGTCCTACCCCGCACCACCACTGCCGCCAGATACACGGGCCTCCTTCAGGTCCTTAAAACAAAGCCCTACTACCTGCTAGAGAGACAGACTGCTGAAGAGTCAGACACCCTGGCAGAGACAGGCTAGTAAAGAGAGAGACAGTAAGAGAGAGAGGCCAGTAGAGACAGACACGTAGAGAGAGACATGCTAGTAGAGAGAGAGACAGGCTAGTAGAGAGAGAGACAGGCTAGTGGAGAGAGAGACAGGCTAGTGGAGCGAGACAGGTAAAGCCATTAATATTAGTACTATCAGCTGGAAGTACTAACTACTGTCACTAGTATTCTCATATCATGTTTGGAGATATTAAACTGAAAATTGTTCTACAGTGAAAATGGGTTTATAATAGTTCACATTATGAATTAATACTAGTTTATAATGGTGTTTATAATAATAAGTGTATGATAATAAGAATAGTGTTGATAATAATTAGTGTACAATAATGATAATAACGATGATGTCCATAACTCACACGGTAACACATGAGGAGTTACACATTCACCCACATATTAACCCTCATTCAATTACACATCAATTAATACATTTTTATTTCGATAAAACAGAATGACCACCAGTAACATGGTCAGCATCATAATGCAAACCATTATAATGCTGACTAAAGTTTAACAGCCAATCAAATGTCATCTTGTTCAGCTCGTTCCTGGGAGGAAATCCATCTCTTTATGACCACTTCCTGTTGGAGGGAGGAATGGGGAGGGAGGGAGAGAGAGAGAATATTCAAGTGTGTGTGTGTGTGTGTGTGTGTGTGGTGTGTCTGAGTGCCTATGCAACTATGTTGGTGTGTGTATGTCTGTGTGTCTGTGTGTGCGTGTGTCAGAGTGCCTATGCAAACTTTGTTGGTGTGTGTGTGTGTGTGTGTGTGTGTCAGAGTGCCTATGCAACTGTGTGTGTGTGTGTGTGTGTCTGTGTGCCTGTGCAC
>OMKM01136283.1:0-14070 GCA_900302325.1 Muraenolepis marmorata | reverse complement strand
GTGGATTGTTCGGTGGGACCCAGAACGCAGACCAAGACACAGTGGAGCTATAACAGCTTTGTTTCAAGAAAACACAACACAAGAGAGTGATCAGGGACAGTCCAGGGGTCTGGGTACCGGGAGGTCGATCCGCTGAGTACCGGCAGGCAGTAGACCGGCGAATAGTCAGGGACGAGCGAGAAGTCTAGATACCGGGAGGTCGGAATAGCGACAGGTACCAGACAGGTAATTATAATTACCGGGGAGCTCGTATAGACCGGCGTAACGCGAGACAGGCGGGTGACGCGGGAAAGGCAAAGAATCTGGATCTCCGGGACATCAGCGTGGCGATTCCGTCCAGAATGTACGACGTAAAATGAACAAAGTATGACGTACAGTACGACGTAACATGAACAAAGTATGACGTACGACCTAACGCCGGGGTAACGGGAAGCCAGGGTCTATATACCCCAGGTGAGGGGATTAGCAATCAGCCACGGTAATAGCCGACAGGTGTGTGTGTGCGCCGTCAGCGCACGTGGCTTGGCCACGCCCCCTGTCAACCACCGTAACCGTGACAGTTCTTCTAGATATTGAACAGTGCACATCATGCCACCAAGAGGAAAAAAGCGTGTGAGGGGGGCTACTGCTACTGCTAAACTCCATCTCCATGTCGTCTGTATTCAATCTCCAATCCGAAAATAGGCACACAATGTCGGATGAGTGTATGACTATGAGCACTGGTCCTGACCCACACAAACACTCCATCTCCAATCTGAAAATAGGCACACAATGTAGGATGAGTGTTTGACTAAAAGCACTGGTCCTGACCCCCACACACACTCCATCTCTCATCCAGACAGAGGCACACAATGTCGGATGTGTACCAGTGAGTCGTTCACTGCAAAGCAAAGATTGTGAACGATTAATAACAACCAAGTAACGCTAGGGTAACGAATGACGAACGTTAGTACAACGTTCCACGAACGTTCTCCAGCGTTCTCCGGCGTTTAACGTTAAACTTTGAAGAACGCTGGTCTCCATGAGAACTTTTGTGCATGTTAAAAACTTTATTTTCGGACCAGCGTTCTCCGCCGATTACCGACGATTACCAGTGTGTGTGTGTGCGTGCGTGCGTGCGTGCGTGCGTGCGTGCGTGCGTGCGTGCGTGTGTGTTGGATGGATTAAAATGTGTTGGATGGATTCAAATGTTTTTTCATGTGTTTTAACGTTAATGTGTTTTAACGTTTTAATGTCCCGGCCTGTGAATGACAGAGAAGTTAAACGGTTGGAGCGCTTAAAAACATCTAGTTACTCCGCTGTCTCTTTATTTTTAGCCATTCATTGTGACGGAGAATGATCGGTCACTAGAGTGAACCTCCTTCTCAGCAGGTAGTATTTGAGGATTTCCAGGGCCCATTTTACAGCCAGGCACTCTTTCTCTACCGTGGCGTAGTTCTACTCTCTTGGTAGCAATTTCTGACTGAAATAGAGAACTGGATGTTCCTCACCTTCCTTTATCTGGGATAGAACAGCTCCTAGACCCACCTCCGAGGCATCTGCCTGGACATCAAACTCTTACAAGATACAAAATACAAGATACAAGATTTTTATTTGCCATTTGTAAAGTACATAAGAAAACTTACTCCCCATTCCCTCCCGCAGTATACATCTCAAAAACAACAGCATAAAAACACAATGATATATACAATAAAATAAACAAAAAAGAGCACTTGAATGATATGTACATTTCTTTTCTAAAAATATTTCAAAAGCATTTAAAGTGCCAGTAGTGCAGCAGCATCATGAATACAGTGCAGTACAGTGCAGATACAGTGCAGAAACTTTCTGAAGTCGGGGCCGTAAGGAACGGTTGGGAAAACAAGGCCCTTTTCAGATTTCCAAACGCTTCTTCTACGTCCTGCATGGCAGTATAGCTCAGGAGGTAGAGCGGTTGCCTCACAACCGGAAGGTTGCTGGTTCGATCCCCGCTGCCTCCTCCTAGCAAAAGCTGTCGAGGTGTCCTTGAGCAGGACACCCTAATGATGGCTGTCTCTTTGCATGGCTGACTCCGCCGTTGGTGGTTGAATGTGTGTATGAATGGGTGAATGTGAGGCGCTTTGAGTAACCATTGGCTGTCTAGGGTTTGACAAGGCCCCGCCTAATGGTGTACCCCAGGTAGTTTGTCTCACTGAACGGCAGCTTACATTTCTTGGGGAACGGCTTTTGGTTCACCATTTTTCCTGGCTGGGTGCGGATTTCATGTTCCACCACATGGGTGCAGCCCGGGAGGAATGAAAACACATCCTGATTTCCATCTACTAGCTCCTTTGCTTGCTGTAGTTGGTGATGGGACAGCATTGGACCCATCACCAACGGGCTGACTCTTTTGGCTCTCTGGGGGGCAGACAAGTGAACAGTGCTTCTCGATCATGCCATTTCTTTAGTAGGTGGTACATTTGCTCACCTTTTTGACTCCCTTGTTGCCGTACTTTGTAGTTGACTTCCCCACCTTTTCAATTACTTCATACGCTCCCTGCCAAGTAGCCAGGAATTTGCGTTCCACTGTGGAGACCAGCACTAGCACTCTATCTCCTGGTTTGAACTCTCTGGCTTGGGTTGCTCTTTTATAAGTTGCACATTGGTCTCTCTGTGCTTTCTGCATGTGCTCCTTCACAATTGGAATTACCGCCGCCATCCGGTCCCTCATCGCCCCCACATGTTCAATCATGGTACGATGAGGACATGGTTGTTCCTTCCAAGTCTCCTTGGCTATGTCCAGAAGAACCCTGGGTTTGTGGGAGTACAACAGGTCAAAGGGTGAGAACCTAACAAGACTTCTAAGACCTGAACATTTCTTAATGCATTACTCAGGGTGGGATCCTGCAACTGAGCAGTTCCATACTGTCCTTTCAGGGGTGTATTTTCTCAAGGGCTTCCTCTTCACTTGGCCCAGATGGCTGCTCAGAGTCGGTTGACTCCACTGATGCAGATTCACGGCCACTAAAGTTCACGAGTAAGGTTTGGGCTAACACAGCTGTGTGGCTTCTATCCAGAGCAGCGAGAAGGCTGGATAGTCCCGACCAATCAGGACTGGAACTAGAAGGGTCCAGATTACTCCCACCTCGACAATAAACAAGCCCAAGTAGTGGTTTGCCTCACCCAGGTTGTTGGGTTCTCTTGGGTGTCTCCATGGACACACACAATGGGAACTGGGTTGCCTTGAGCAGGAGAGGAACCCTCCAACACGGCCTCCTGGATCAGGGTCCTGGCACTTCCAGAATCGAGCAAGGCATCTACATCATACTGGTTTACAGTGACTGGACAAGTCAGTCTGCAATCTCCACTTTCCCCCAAGAGGGCAGCAAAGTGGGCATGGGGGCTGCTTGCAGACTTGGCTGTGGGCATGGGCTTGTCAGGCTTTTCACACTGCCAAGAGATATGGCCTAACTCACCACAGGGAGACTGGAAAGACTCCAGGTTCAGGGAACCCCGTTGTGGCCCAGGTCGATTAAAAACTTTTCTGGGAGGGATGAAGTGGGGCCTTCCAGGTTTGGGACGTTTTTTGTGGAGCACATTTGAGCGAGCGGGGACCAAAGCGGCATGCTCCTTACGGGTTGGGCGGAGCATATCCGAGGCCGCCTGGTACTGCTCTACGGCTTCTACCAACTCCATGGCTGTTTTTAATCTCTGGTGACTGACTAGGCTAAACTTGGTAAGGCCGGAGCAGCTCAGAATTTCTTTTAGCTTGTCAAAGTCTTGGTCGATACTGGCGTGACCAGACAGGAAAGGTGCCAAGAGTCCAACCCACTGCACTTTCGGCCACCCCTCTCGAGTGGCTGTTGCTTCAAAGGCCTAAAGGTAAGCTTCCACATCATCAGTCACTCCCAGCTTCGAGATGAGATCACCCACCTTGGGTTACGACCTGGTTAACTGTTGAAGGTCCTGTTCTTTCAACGGGTTAGCCTGTATTTGCAGCTGCCCCGTTTCTTGCTGCGCCTTTTGGGTCTCCACCAGCACCCTCACCAGCTGCTCCATGTCTTTTGGGGTTTGTCTGTGCGATGTCCTACAAACAATTCAGTCAACTCTTAAATGTCTTCACACTCACTCATCAGCACCTAATTCCAGTGCCCACAGCAAAATCTTGCTACAATTTGCTACAATTTACAAAAAATTGCAACAATTTGCTACAATTTGCTACAATTTGCTACTATTTTCTACAATTTGTATGTACATGTGTGTATTTGCGTGTGAGTGTGTGTTCTCTCAGTGTAAATGCTGTCAGTGGGTTGTCTCGCGCTGCTCAATTCTTTAGGTCCTCACCCTTTGCTCCCAACTCTACCTGCGTGGAGGTGTGTGTGTGTGTGTGTATGTGCGTATGTGTGTATATGTGTGTGTGTGTGTGTGTGCATGTGTGTGTGTGTGTGTGTGTGTGTGTGTGTGTTTGGGTGCTATGTTTGTGTGTCTGCGTATGTCTGTGGGTGTCTGTTGAAGTAAATGTGCAGACTGTGTGATTGAGTGTGCAGACTGAGTGTCATAATGTGTGATTGTGAGCGTGCGTGTGTGGGTGTGTGTTTATTTGTGTGTGTGCATGTGTGTGCGTGTGTGTGCACACACACACACACACACACACACACACACACACACACACACATACTCACACATACACACACACACACACACACACACACACACACACACAAACACACACATACGCACAGCAGGCTATGCTAATCAAACCCCATACTCCTGCATGGGCTCGAGGGGATTGGTGTGCTAACTCAACAGCCTTTCATCTTGACAGTGGAGAAACAATAAGCAATTAGCATGAGCTCTCAAGCCCGCTACGAATGAGCTACCGCTGGCTCTCTCTCTCTCTCTCTCTCTCTCTCTCTCTCTCTCTCTCTCTCGGCTTGTGCCTTTCTGTCTCTCTACCAGTGTTTTTTGTTCCGAGACTTCCTCCAGAGTCTGACATTTCTGAGATGTGAGGAAGCAAAAGTGTGTCACACAGAGCAGATTGGAGGCATGTGCGTATGTGCTTTTGTGTGCGTGTGCTTATGTGTGTTAGATCAGGAGATAGGGGGGAAAAGGGGTTAGGTATTTCAGCAAAGTAGAGCGAGAGTGGGTGGTGTTGGTGGTGGTGGTGGTTGACTTAATATGGAGTGGAAACTAACCAAACATCTTCTCATTCTTTTTTCTGGAGATATCCAACCCCCTCACACACACACACATGCACGCACGCACACAAAAGCACACACGCACACACACACACACACACGCACACACACACACACATACACACACACACACACACACACACATATATACATACCTGGCTCCCTGACGTCCTGTCTAACTGCCTGTCTGTCTGCCTGTCTGACTGCCTACATGTCTGCCTGCTTGTCTGCCTACCACCCTACTCCATCTCCTGGATCATCAAGGTAGGCTTCTTCATTTTGACAAATGGAAAGCAACTCATGAAAGTGTGTCAGATACCAGGCACCAAAAGTGGCGATGGCGACATTTTGACAAATCAGCCACCACAGATGGTAAACAATTGGTGAGTTAGGGGCGGCAGTAGCTCAGTCAGTAGAGACTTGTCTTGGGAACCGGAAGGTCGCCGGTTCAAGTTCCCGAAAGACATTGGCACTGCCGAGGTGCCCTTGAGTAAGGCACCAGACCTCTATACTCTTGCTCCCCGGGCGCTGTGTTTACAATTGCTCACCCCTGCTCCTATTACTAGGATTGGTTAAATGGAGAGAAAAAAATTCACTGTGCAGTACCTGAGGAAAGAGGATTTAATCCTCTATATTTTCTAAAGATGAAGAGCGTTTGTTTTTGTATCTGGTTGCCCAGGAGAGGTCTACTGTAGACTAACTAACTTCTCCTTGATTATTCTCAGTGATTTTTTGTTGTTGTTATTTGTAATAATGTAAGGAGACATTCACGTGTTCTGGTTGCTTTGGGAGCTTGTAGGAGTTCACGCACGCATGCACGCATGCCTGCACGCACGCACGCACGCACGCACGCACGCATGCACGCATTCACAGACTCCCCGTCCTCTCTCCTTTTTGCCCACTGGCTCGCCCGCCATAGGAGCCCACAGCCCTAGCTCCACGCTCCGCCATCATTGCCATTCTGTTCCCTTCTGCTAGTAAGTCAGTTGGTTTTTTTTACGTTGTTCCATGCCTAAGAAAGCTGACTGTTTCTTTCTTGCTACCCAGTGTTTCGCCCCTAAGGTGCTATCCCCGACACGCAGTTACACCCCCCCGGGAAGAGACATGGTAACCAATATAGGACCCGTGGCTACTGACAGCCATTCTAGCCTAGACATGTCTTTTTCCACGCAAAAGCAAAGAGGCGCCGCTCTCCTTGTTACTTTAAACTGACGGGAAACGCCAAAGCCTTCGATCAGTAGTGGCCTTACCGTGGGCACTACAAACCGGCTGCTGTTCATCAAAGACACTCTCTCCAGGCGCAAATTCCTCTCAGGACACTCAGCGAAGCGTCCTGCCGGCTACAGTAAGCGACACCGCTGGCGGAGATCATGGACCACATTTAACGTCCGCTAACGACACCCCTATCCAAACCTATGGCATGGTTTCAGGGCCAGTTGGTTTACATGGGACTTCGTCACGGCCGACATCTCCTTCCCCCTCCTCGGCGCAGACTTCCTGTGTGCTAATGGGCTACTTGTGGATGTCATGAACAGCCGCCTTGTGGACGCAATGACATTTTCATCTTTCGGATTAGTCTGCTGCGAGGCGACATACGGCGGGCTCTCCAGCTCACTCTCGGAGGGTGACGAATATCAACGTCTTCTCCGTGAGTTTCCCAGCTTGATGCCGCACACCTTTTCCACCACCACTACCAAACACAGGGTTGAGCACCACATTGACACTAAGGGTCCCACGTCTATGCTAGGGCCCAACAGCTTAACCCCGACTTGCTGGCGGTCGCTAAGTCGTTAACCCCGACTTGCTGGCGGTCGCTAAGTCGAAGTTTGCTAATTCGCCTGGGTATCATCTGACGCTTGGACAGCCCTTGGGCCTCGTCGCTCCACATCGTCCTTAAACTAGACGGCGGGTGGCAGCTGTGTGGGGACTACAAACGCCTTAACGACACTACAACTCGCGACCGCTACCCAATCCCCCACATCCAGGACTTCTCTGCACTTGTTTTCTCCAAAGTTTACCCGGTGCATATGGCTACCACCAGGTTCCGCTGCACCCCGCAGACATCCCCAAAAGGGTAGTGGTTCACGAAGTTCGGGCTGTTTGAAAATTGCAGCTCAGTCTTTCCATCATCTAATGAGTTTGGCATTTAGAGACATGCCATTCGTCTTTGTCAATTTAGACTACATCCTCGTCGCAAGCTCCTCCTCTGAAGAAGAGCACCAAGCGCATCTCCGAGACCTTTTCAAAATGATCGACAAACACAGCTTGATTTTCCACCTGGCGAAGTGTCTGTTCAGGTTGTCCTCCATCTACTTCCTCGGACATCTCATCGACAACAATCGAATAGAGTCGGACTGCCTCTGCTGACCACGGACCAGGCCTCTGACCACGGGGTCCAGACCCTCAAGAACCCTCGGCAGGAAACCATCAGTGAAGTGGGTTTCTCAGAAGTTTGTGTGGCCAAGACTTAAGAAGCAAAGGGTAGGGGGGGGTATAATGTGGGGAAGAAATGGACATTTTTTGTTGACGGCTCTAACTGTAAACTGATGGATTTTTTCTAGGGCATTTTGAACAGTTGGTGGGGAGCGCCCCACTCCAAAAATCCAAAAAATCAATGATTTACTATCACACAATTTCAGTAAAACAAGGTTTTACCTTGAAAAAAAGGTATGCATGTGTATATAATGTACAGAAAGTAAATGCATTATTTCAAATTGATGGAAAGCTTGGGTGCTGTACACACAGCAGTTAAATGCATTGATTATTGTTTATCCATATATATTTCCTCCTGTGTGTGTGTGTGTGTGTGTGTGTGTGTGTGTGTGTGTGTGTGTGTGAACCATATGGTCAGGTTGCCCTCCAGTTTAGCAACAGGGCTGCAATGAGGGGTTGATCAAGTTGTCTATGGCGCCAACTGATGAATTCTTGATATTGTCCGCAGAAGCAAAAACAACAACATCTCGACCTTCGACCTTCAAGGATGAATCAAGCTAGCCTAGGGAGTGATGACGATGTTCACACTGTCAGCTAAAGGCAAGTGTGGTGCAGACATTGAAAAAAAACAACGGTGCAAGACCAAGACCTAGTTTCAGGCGGTTAAGTTGCCATGAAATGCTAGCTATTCAAGTTTTGACATGCGCTGGACACCTCTACACTTCGGTGAAGACTGTCATTGCTCATCCAGAACCGCACACCACCACCACCAAGCTTTCAACACATAAATCCTGTCGTCCGAATCTTCCCGCCCATTTTCAAACACAATAGCGACCGGGGAAGACAATGAGCATTTTGCTAAGCTTTTGTAAAGTTACGTGTGTTAGTTTAGAAAGTTAGTTACCTTTTTTTTGGCATGGCTTTGATCATCTGGGA
The DNA here is from genome assembly GCA_900302325.1 of Muraenolepis marmorata. Taxonomy (NCBI): domain Eukaryota; kingdom Metazoa; phylum Chordata; class Actinopteri; order Gadiformes; family Muraenolepididae; genus Muraenolepis; species Muraenolepis marmorata. The sequence goes on along the minus strand of OMKM01136283.1, from coordinate 5,545 downwards.
TGCTAATTAATTGATGTGACAATGAAGAGTTGGCACTTGTTTCATATGTCGCTATGTTTGCTGGCAAAGACGCCAAACTCCCCTTAGGGTCTAGGACAGTACCGTTTTGTTAAAGCATTGTGATACAACGATACAACATAAATTTGTATTTAAGTTTGACCTTTCTCTATTATCAAATGCTAATGTTCTCATATCTCATCAAATAAATACCCGCTACCCGTGGAATAGCTGAGTGGTGGCCTGACTGCCTCTCTTTGAAGACTGTCTTTAAACGGCCCACTTGTTGGTCATGAGCAGTTTTATTCTGATTGCGTTTATCGCCAAGAATCGTGTGCTTGGACACTGGTTTCGTTGTTGTTTAGTTGTCCGGGTAACACAACCAGGTCAAGTGATCACTTGGGGCGCTGTACAAGAAAAGGCTCTCGACTTGCATGTTTCCAAGTTCACTACAACTCCAACTGCATTACATTAAATGTATTTTATGTTCACAAAAATTCAAATCTAAATCTGGAGGTTTGAATCCTCCAGACACACACACTACGGAGATCCGGCGGGACAACGGAGAGCTGGGGGCAACAGTAAACGCGCCCCGCAGGAGAGAGTCCTGTGGCGGCCTACTGGTTAGGACACGCCAGAGGAGATGGAAACCAGTCTCTCCCAAACAACTTGAAAATCCTTTCAAAGGACTACGTTCTACAATTGTACAAGTGGCACCGTTGAGAGCTTCCTGACGAGTGGCGTCACTGTGTGGTACGGCAACAGCACTGCACAGGACAAGAAAGCCATCAAGAAGGTTGTAAGGATGGCAGAGAAGATCATCGGGTGTGCACTTCCATGCATTGAGGATATCTGTAGGACCAGATGTCCATCATAAAGGACTGAAACCACCCTGGGCACCATCTCTTCTCCCCCCTACCGGTCTGGTCGCCGGTTGCGCAGCATTAGTACAAGGACTACCAGATTTAAGTATAGTTTTTATCCACAGGCAGTAGGCCTACTGAACTGCTAGGAGTGATGCCTCTTTCATAACATTGTCATTAACATTACACATACATACTTTGATGGACTTTTTGGACTCACAGTTACTGCACTGTACTGCACTGTATTCATGATGCAGCTGCACTACTGCCATTATATTTCCATTTCTATTGTTATTCAATTTTTATAAATTTTTATCTTATTTTTATAACTGCTGTCTGTCGTCGGGTATTGCACATAATATTTTCACCCACTGCTTTATACTTGTGTACTTTATAACTGTGACGTGACAATAAACTTGACTTGACTTGACTTGACTTTACTTTAAAATGCTTTTAAAGATTTTTGTAAAGAATATTTTAAAATAAAAATAAAAAACATGTACATTAAACACATGTACATATCATATAACAGTCACTTTGTTGGTTTTTTTGGTTTATTTTTATTGAACATATTTACATTTTTTATGGTATTGTTTTGTAGATGTGTGTTTACTGCGCGAGGGAATGGAGAGTAAGCATTCCAATGTAACAATGGCCAATAAAAATATCTTGTATCTTGTGAAATGTGTTTCTATGCATTTAACCCATCCTAGTACAACAAAACAAATCGTGAGGATTCAATACTCTTTATTGGTCACATACATGTAACCATACAGTGAAATGTTTTCTCTGCATTTAACCCATCCTAGTATTAGGAGCAGTGGGCAGCTATTTATTCAGCGCCCGGGGAGCAGTTAGGGTTAGGGTGTCTTCCTCAAGGACACCTTGACAGTTTTTGCTAGGAGGACCAGCAACCTTCCGGTTGTGAGGCGACCGCTCTACCTCCTGAGCTATACTGCCGCCAGGATATTAGGGGCAGTGGGCAAGCTATTGTATAAACATCTGTCCAGGGGAAAAGTGTAGGGCTCTGGTGCCTTGCTCAAGGGCACCTTGGCAGTGGCCAGGTGTTTCAGGGACTTGAACAAACTACTGCCGGCTAATTCCGGCACAATGTGTACATGTATGAATGTATGGCATTGAACACTACTTGTTTAAGTACAATACTGTATGAGTGTGAGAGAAAACCGTTAATTTTGACATCCCTGTCCCCCCATTGGTCTGTTACCTCTTTCTACGTCATATCTCTTAGCCCCGGCGGTCGATGCTGTAATACACTGACGGAGTCACTCCATCAACACACACAAACACACGCACACAATAAGCCTTTACGTTCCCATCTGTTTAGCAACATCGATACAGGTGAAGTGTCACCATGGAAAATAACCCCACATTGATGATTTTCACTACTCGAATGGGGCGCCACTTTCCGTATAGAAGAATGGAACGAATAAATTAGACTTTCATTAATTAGGCAAGCCAATTGAATCTATCTGAAGGCAAAGTTCTTGTCGAAAATCAGTGATTTTACGAACCATCAACCACGAGCGCAACATATCCTCCATTTGATTGTAATGAAATGGATTGACAAAGGGTTGCGATTAACATGAATAAATTATGTGGAGTAAATAAACACAAACAAAAGGACAAAAAATCGAAACCTAAACGAAACACATAAATCTTAACATGAGAAATCGGCACAGCAGAAGTAAATGCAATTCTTCTAAACCCTAAGTTGATGGCTGTATAAAACTTTTAAAGGGCCAATTTTCCCTAAACCTATGAACTAAGTTAGCAACAACTCTCATGGGAGACGAGTAACAGCTTCACTTGCTTTCAGCAATTGTTCAGTCGTGCGTTCTTGAGACAATTGGACTGGTGTTTTTGTTGTTGTTGGTTCATTGGGCGGGTCAGAGCTCTCCTGGCACTCTGCAGTCCCAGCAGACAGCATGTTGCTCCGGTGACGTTTTCTGGTCGGTTCCATCGGGTCTCCTCAGCGTCTCCGGGAAATTGTCCATCTGGAGAGTTTTGCTTCTATAAATAACTTTCTAAACATTCCAAACATTGTAGTTGTAGACAGACATTTTAGCTTATAAGTGGATTCGCTTTTTGAATGTTTTCAAAAAGTCACTCAAACCATATACAAATAACTTTGCGTGCTTTTACGCATGCCTTGCAGCGGGGTTTACTCGGCACTTAGAACCTCAATCGAACCTCAAACCAAAAGACGATCTCGAAAGATTGGGGACTCCAAAACAAATCACAAGGACCGTGCATGCTCCAGCTCAAAGAGGATGAGACAATTGTTGTCTCAGACCTTTCAAGATTATTTTCTGTCATCTGACATCTAGTCTAATGTTGAGGCACCGCCTTCCCTTATTTTATTACTAGCTGGACATACGGCTATACAAAGATAACACATAATTGACATCTACAACATTTAACTATATCGGGTATCAGTAAAAAGAGAGAGAGAGAGAGAGAGAGAGAGAGAGAGAGAGAGAGAGAGAGCACATAGGCACAACCCAGGATACCCATGATGAAAACATGGTCTTCGGTCCAATTTTCTAGAGCTTTCACTGTATCACCCTCTGCCCCATTCAGCCATCCCATTTTGCTTGCATGGACACTTGCATGCAGCTCACGGATGTCCTTCATCTAGTTGCTGTGATACAGTTTCTATACAATTGATATCCTCCTGTCCTTCCTGTCTTAGGACCCAGCATGCCCTCTATTATGAACTGCTCTCTCACATCTGGGTCCATACCCCGACTACTTTTAAAAGTGCAAGTGTTCAGCCAATTCCTAATAAAACCTTCTCTCGACCCAGCCCAGTTGGAGAATGATAGACCAACCTCCAGCTACCGTTTATATCCAAAAATCCTTGAAAATGCTTTATTACAGATCTTGGTTGAAGGTCATAAAATCTTTTTGACAGAAAGCCGGACAAACTAATTTTAGTCTGGCTTTCGCTTCAGTGATAACATTGATACCCCATTCCTAGCCCGTTCTTATTCAACTTGATTTGACGGCTGCGTTTGATGCCGTTGATCAGGCAATTTGACTTGATTGGTTGGCAAATAGATATTTTAATTTCTGTATTTTGATTTTAATCTCTGTATTAATATGTATAATGTATATATATATAATGTGTCCTCCTCAGCTCCCCTGCTGTGTGGTGTACTCCACGAATCCTCCATGCTTCTTCTGGGTAATTTGTTCAGCTGCTTCCTAGACGTGTCATATCACTGCTATGCAGATGATATGACTGCCAAACCTCACTAACCTGAATCAACTGTCCTCCTTTCGTGATTGCATAGCCGCCCACACAATTTGGATGTCTCTCAATGTGCTCCATGTAAACCCCGATAAAACAACGATTATTTTAATTGGACCTGATAAGTTTCCCACTGCAACTGCAGTTGATCCTCTTATTGACCCATTTCCCTCGCTTATTAATAATACCGCTCGGAATCTGGGTATCATCTCTGATCGGAATGTGACTTTTTGCCCATCATGTACCTTAGCTCATCCAGTCCCGTTTTGTTCCACCAAGAAATATCTGAAATATCAAAAATCTGAAGTGCCCTGTCTTCTACTACTAATAACTACTAATTCACCCTTTGATTAACACCTGTCTAGATTATCGCAATTCCATCTACACTTTCAAAAGTCAATCTGCTCAACACTGTTTATAGTTTGTTCAGAGTGCAGCCGCCAGACTATTAACTAGAACTACATTACCCATAGTTCTTGATTCCCTCCATTGGCTTCCTGTAAAATTCAAAATGACCCCCCCATTTACATTTCTGATCTCCTTGTGATTCATTCCACTTGTTGACCACTCCAATCCTTAAATCTGTCTTTTATCTGTCCATTCGTACTCGAAAGGTGATTGCCCCTTTGTGGTTTAAGCCACGACCCTCTGGACTCATCTTCCCCGATCTATCAGATTTTGACTGTCCTAAAAATCCATCTTTATAGGCAAGCCGTTCTATCTATATCTTCAATCCTGTCTAATCTTTTGGTCGGTTTTAAGTTTGATCTGTCTCTCGATGTACTGTGCTTTATGTTGTCATTTATTTTTGCATTTATATTTTAATTTTTGTAACTTTGTGTCATGACATGATAAAAGCTTTCCTTACGTACCCGCGTCTTCCATTTGTTTGTATGATTGTATGTGGGAAAGAGTGTGTGTCACAGGAAAAATCTTCCATGTAGAGGGGCCTGGAAGATTACACTGTCCAAAATGGTGTATGGTTAAACTCTTAATAACGCCTAACCTAATTTAAACAGTGCTGGGGACCATTTGGTCGATAAGTTCATCCCCGGGGGATGGCAGGCGGCTGGTCTGTGGGTGAGTGTGTGCTGTGCGGATGATGTACACAGACACACATACACACACACGCTTATCAATGTCCTGTGACATAGGTTTAAAAATACATACATGCACCTTTTATGTATGTCACCTCAGAAACGTCCACAGGGTCTGACCTCCGAATGATGAGCAATCATTAGGGATTGGGACTCCCAAGCAACCAACTGAACATAATTCAAATGGTCGCCGACTGTTCCTTTGAATCATGACCCTTCCCTAAAGTCATCTGGCTTGGCCGGCCAACCCTCCAGCACCTAACTGAGCCTAGCACACCTCAGAAAACACCAAACCTTTACCGTTCTTTAAGCTC
>OMKM01136210.1:0-12311 GCA_900302325.1 Muraenolepis marmorata | reverse complement strand
GAACCAACCTGCGCTGAAGGAGAGAGACCTCGTCACAGAGCACAGGCAAATTAATAGTTTGAATCTAAAAGTGGATATAGTGGACAGCGCGTACGCCTTGCCCATCATCTCGGTGTTGCCAGAGGGCTGAGAGTTCTTTCTGACAACATTGCTGAGTGTGTGCTGACCAGTCCTGGTGATTACAGGATAACTTTATTTGGATGCCATTGGTCAGGTTTTTTGGATGAGGCCAGAGTCTGGGTCTACCAGGGATGGCGAGCTGCTGAAGGAGATTACAAGCGAAGACCATCTTGGGATTTTCCTTGGCGACTCACTGCACTGAATCTGTGGTTCTGCCAGTGTGGTGGATGGAACTCTGCACGGTGTCCATCCCATAGTACTGCACTCCACAGTGTAGTTGGACTCACTCACATACATCCATCTGTGGTTCATGTTGGGTTTATTGACTGGGGATTGATGTGTGTTATTGTGGATTGACTTGAAGGTGATTGTGATTTCATGCTGTATTGGGATTAAGAGTTCATGGATCCATAATTCATAATATTCATACTTACCATACAGTTAAAACATATACCGTATTTACCAGGGTGCACCCATAGATTACAAATCCTAAACTTAAAGGTTATTTGTGAAATTTACAGTGATTACATCACTGATGTCAAGTGGCGACTACAAGTCACATTGGTTATTTACTGAGCTCATTGTATTTTGTCTATGTCTGTTATGTGTATTTTGGTACCATTCCCTTTATTTCTATTTTTCTAAATACAAGCCGGCGCTTCTTTAATTCATACCTACCTGTCTGGTCTCATCATTGGTTACTCTTAAATGCTCCAGTAGACGAACCTTACAGATTACTAGCCCAGGATTAATACCTTATATGGTAGTGGTCATAAGTCCATTATACACACAGGTGTTACACGTGTTACATAAAATTTGGCGAGCTAGCCAGGAGCATTGTGGGTAATTAATGACTAAACGAGATAACCGGTATTGAAAAAAATATATATATATACAAATAACTTGAAGTTTATTTTGAAGCCCGGTCAAAATGGAAATAGTTATGAGTGAACAGGTCAAAATCCCTAACTCAGTCATAGTTAGTGGGCTTATCGGTGTAGAATTTGATGAGGAAATCACAAAATGAAACGTATACTCATTATATATTGTATACCCATTGAAGAGGATGAATCTCCATTTTATGGGCAGTTAATTTATGAGTTTGAGTCTGGCGCGTCCATGGAGTCACTTCAGTCCTTGTTACGACCCCTGTGGGTCTAGGGGTAAAGGGCTGTAACATAAACGTTGGTCGGTGGAAATGATGGACCAGGTTTGTAAACACAAATGATATTTATTGATGTATGCAAAGGAAGCGCATGTAACTCAAGGGTGAGCCAAGGCCAAAACAACAAACAAACACCACTATTCTCCAAATAAAGCTAAACCTAAGAGATGACCTAAACTACCCTGACCTAACAAACAGGACAAAACTAATGTCCAAAGGAAATGGCAGCTCACCCCATCCGTGCTTCCTGAACAAGAGGAACATAACACACATTAGTGACATCTACAAGAATGGAAAACATAACAAAACAATCTACAGCTAGCTCTCTCTGTGGCCATACACACACACACAAGGGCAATTTCCCTAACACAAAGGCCAATAAACAAATGCAATATTTCAAAGTCAAGGTCACAAAATATCACCAGGCCTAGCCTCATGCCAGAGAGAGAGGGCCTGAATTGTCTGAGCAGCCATGTTTTAACAGGGTGTGGTGATTAGGGTTGATTGGGTGCAGGAGTCTTGATACCCATCCACCAATCGGTTCTGTTCTGTATAGTAGTCCACCAATGGAGGGGCAGGACTAGCAGGGACCAATGGTGGAGGGCGGGTTCTGGCTGAAGGGAGGAACCAAACTGGAGACAAGACACACACTGGGGAAGCACATACATTGGGATGTAACAGTGGTGCTGATGCAACGGACACCAGCAGGTGGTGCTGTGCAGGGGTAACACCTCTACTCCCCGACGCCTAACAGACGTTCTGTCGATGAGGATAGAGCCCGTGGATTTTAGCTTCTCATGCTGGAGGTGATGAGTTCGACCCCAGTGCGGACACTCACTGTTACACTGACGCTGGCAAGTAGAAGGAATCACTGGTGAATCACTGGTGTTGAGCTGAAGGAATCACTGGTGAATACGTGTTGAGCTGTAAAAAGGAATCACTGGTGAATAGGTATTGAGCTGCAAGAAAAAGGAATCACTGGTGAATAGGTATTGAGCTGCAAGAAAAAGGAATCACTGGTGAATAGGTGTTGATCTGGAGGAATCACTGGTGAATAGGTGGTGTTGAGCTGAAGGAATCACTGGTGAATACGTGTTGAGCCGTAAAAAGGAATCACTGGTGAATAGGTATTGAGCTGCAAGAAAAAGGAATCACTGGTGAATAGGTGTTGATCTGGAGGAATCACTGGTGAATAGGTGTTGAGCTGGAAGAATCACTGGTGAATAGGTGTTGAGCTGGCGGAATCACTGGTGAATACGTGTTGAGCTGGAGGAATCACTGGTGAATAGGTGTTGAGCTGGAGGAATCATTGGTGAATAGGTGTTGAGCTGGAGGAATCACTGGTGAATACGTGTTGAGCTGGAGGAATCACTGGTGAATAGGTGTTGAGCTGGAGGAATCACTGGTGAATAGGTGTTGAGCTGGAGGAATCACTGGTGAATAGGTGTTGAGCTGGAGGAATCACTGGTGAATAGGTGTTGAGCTGGAGGAATCATTGGTGAATAGGTGTTGAGCTGGAGGAATCACTGGTGAATACGTGTTGAGCTGGAGGAATCATTGGTGAATAGGTGTTGAGCTGGAGGAATCATTGGTGAATAGGTGTTGAGCTGGAGGAATCACTGGTGAATACGTGTTGAGCTGGAGGAATCACTGGTGAATAGGTGTTGAGCTGGAGGAATCATTGGTGAATAGGTGTTGAGCTGGAGGAATCACTGGTGAAAACGTGTTGAGCTGGAGGAATCATTGGTGAATAGGTGTTGAGCTGGAGGAATCACTGGTGAATAGGTGTTGAGCCGTAGGAAAGAATCACTGGTGAAAACGTGTCTGAAGTCTGAAGACGAGAGTTGATTGAGTCAACTCATCAACAGGGCGAGCGGCCTAAGGAGATCAGCATGGCGCTAATGGAAGATGTGACGTTCCGTTAGCCATCGACCAATTCCCGACTCACTGTTATTAGTCGATATGTGGTGGGCGGTGTTACAGCCCCTGGGAATTGTGGTTATATTGGCCTTAGCGTCGTACCCGAAGCGGCTTGTCCTATTGGCTGAGAGGACTAGGCCTATACGTGTGATTACCCCCCCTGTGATGTCATGTCTGAATAGCTTAATGAGGTTTTATTTATTTAACAGGATAAACTCACTGTCATCTCTGATTGTCATGTTAAATTCCTCACGATTGCTTTGCTTTCAGGTCTGGAAAGGAAGGAGCAGGATGTGTGTAGAAAACAAAGAGCTCCAACACTTAATTCGCACAGTGTGTGCGTGTGTGCGTGTGTGTGTGTGTGCGTGTGTGTGTGTGTGTGTGTGTGTGTGTGTATGCGCGCGCGTGCGTGCGTGCGTGTGTGCGTGCGTTTGTGTATGCACAAAATCCCTTCAGCAGCCAGCCATCAGAAAGGCATTCTCAAAAGGTTTGGATTCTATCTACGTTTAATTGCATCACAGAAAACCCCCAGCACATAATTACCTCCGCTAGCGAAGATGGACCGGAGGTAATGTTTTTTTTTTTACCCCTGTTTGTTAGTTTGGTCCGTTGGCAAGATAACTCAAAAAGTTATGTACGGAATTGGACAAAACTTGGTGGTTCGATTACTTACAGGCAACATGAGGAACAGTGAGAAACTTGAGGGTTTAGGTGCAATGCCAATAACGATTTAAGAACATTTTGGGAAATATCGGGATACGAATCCGGACCAGGTATTCAGGTGGTTGTAAAGCATTAGTTAATAGTTGTGTGTGAGGACTATCCACTTAAAGCAATGACTGTGCCACTGCTGTAGCTGACTCCACACACACACACACACACACATGCACCAGAGAGACAGACCTTTGGTATGCCTTCCGTTAATATGAATATTGTGCATTAAACAGAGAACTGTCTTTCTTTGGGTGTATGCATGCATACATTGAACCTGTTGTAATACAAATTGATCACAAATATGATCGGACTGCGGCAGGATAGCTCAGTCTGTTGGAACAGGAAGGTCGCCAATTCAAGTCCCCAAAACACCTGGGCACTGCCGAGGTGCCCTTGAGCAAGGCACCAGACCCCAACACTGCTCCCCGGGCGCTGTATATAAAAACAGCTGCCCACTGCTCCAAGGATGGGTTAAATGCAGATAAACCTATTTTACTGTGTGTTTACATATGTTTATGTATGTGACCAATAAAGAGAATTAAATCCTTCAGATTTCAATGTAGACTGGTAGATTTCGGCTTACATTTTGGAATAAAAGGTTATCTTGGACTTGAAAGGGTCGTTTACCACTACTTAAGAGGGATAATTTAGCCTCAGAAATAGGGCAAAGGCAGTGGAGGAGGAATGTGGGCCCTCTAGTTGGCTGTTTTACTCCTCAATGAGAAGTGATTGTCTATAACAGTGGGAAGGCGGTACGGTGGAGGAAATTGGATTCGATCATATAGTCAAAGCATAATTTCCACAATCCAATCTTCTCACAAATAGCGCCTGGTGCGAAGACCGGGGGAAGCTAGCAGTAATCAGCCAGACATGCGCTCCTGTGAATGTGAAAAACGCTCAGCCAGGATAACCGGTAGCTGTGCAGCGGCTACGTTCCTTCCTATGGATCGCTATTTGAGAAAATCCCATTTCCCTGTTTGTTTGCATTTTAAATAGGCGAGCGCACTGAAAAATGTGCATGCTGAAAAACACACACACACACACACACACACACACAAAGGCTTCTAGACATAGCTCCTCCGAGCATAACATGGACACGCTCAGCCAAGGCCGTTTTCTATGGACCATGTGCCCACTCTGTCTGAGTCAGCGTGGCTACTGGCTAATTGCACCCATTTCACACAACCCATGATCGCCGGCCCAGCTCCTGCGGTTCACGGACATGTAAAAGTGTGTGTGTGTGTGTGTGTGTGTGTGTGTGTGTGGGCGTCAACATAACGTTTTATGGACACGCACGCACAAACGCACACACACACAACAAAGTACAAACAAGTTTAAATGCTTTGTGTGGAGGGAAAGTGAGAAAAGAGGGTGGCCACATGGGCAGCAGAAGAAGGAAATCTAAAAGCAAAAAAACGACCGTCCAACTGTAGCTGTCACGCTACTGCAGGGTCTGGCTGTTTGCCGCAATTACGCAGATCTTTATAGAGATGCCAATCTCGAGACGTAATGTGGGCTTTATCTGGTGTTTAAAGGGTTCAAGGTCCACGCGCAACCTATTTAAATGGCCCGAGAAAAGGTATAGGTAAAGGGTATGGTTAACGGGAAGCTTGATGGAAGGGAATTATGTGGTGCACGTAAAGGAAAGCCTCCTCCTGTCCTAATTAAACCTGCACACCAGCGTTTAGCATGCTTGTGTGTGTGTGTGTGGTGGCGTGTGCGTGTGCGTGTGCGTTGGTGATTGTGTGTGTGCCCTTTGCTGTGACAAGGTACAGCTGAAGTGATGTCTGCCTGCACCTTGGTAGCTTATTACCCCTGCAACCTCCCACCACGGATCAGCCAGGGAAGCTGTAGCTTGAAGAAGACCAATACCATAGCAGACATGAAGGAAGGAAGGCATGACGTACCTGAGCCAAGACAAAGAAGGAGATAGAAGAGCATGATAAGTAGAATGAAATAAAATATCATAAGAAATAGAACTAGATGGAATAGCATGGGATGATAAATAGAATGAGATAGAAGAGCATGATAAATAGAAAAAAAAATTAATACCATAAGAAATAGAAGGAGATAGAATATCATAAGAAATAGATTGAGACAGAATAGTATAAGAAATAGAATGAAAAACTATCTATAAACTATTGGTCATCTGAATGACCACTAGGCATCTGAATATTGATGTGTGTGTGTGTGTGCGTGTGTGTGTGTGTACGTGCGTACTACACTGCTTAAGATGATGAGAATATGCATATTGAAAAGAGCTTTTATTCACTGTCTCTTTGTTAACCGCACTCTAATGGATGTTGCCTCCTAAAAGCAAACTGACGCACGCACTCTCAAATGTAGTGCGTGCCCCAATTTGTACTAATGTATAATGGTCAAGAAATGTGATGTGAAAGGACTAGTGGTCTACTCGTGGTTGTCACCTCCTCCATTAATATAAATCACCCCAGAATACAGAATACAGGACTAGGGTCAAGTCCAAGCAGAATGATATGGAATGCCTCCCCAGTGAGGTTTTTTCGAGGCACGTCCAGCTGGGAGGAGACCACGGGGCAGACACAGGTACAGGTGGGGTGATTACATCTCCACGCTGGCCTGGAAACGCCTGGGCATCCCCCAGTCAGAGCTGGTCGATGTTGCCAGGGAAAGGGAAGTCTTTGAGTCTCCCCTGCTGGAGCTGCTACCTCCGCGACTCCGTGCCCACGATAAGCGGTAGACAACGGATGGATGGATGGGACAATGAAATGCTTACTCTCCATTCCCTCCCGCAGTATGAATTTCAACAACAATACTATGCTACACTACGCTACACTATGCTATACTATGCAATCATACACTATAAGAGCAATAAGAACGATAAAGTGGCTAATGGGTGACATATACATAGCGGATGGTGCTTAAAGCGTTTAAAGTGACGGAAGTGCAGCACCGTACTGCGTGGTAGCAGCGTCATAAATAATAAAAGTACAGAACAGTGCAGTACGGTAATGAGTCCAGTGACGATGGTGACAGTGTAGTGGCAGCCCTCCTAGCAGTTCAGAAGGCACACTTCCTGTGGATAGACATATATTTTATAATAAGTATTAAGTATACTATACTACAAAAGGGTAGTAGTTCATCTTCTTGACCTGACACATTCTATATACCGGTTAAGATAAAGTGTTAAGATGATCAGGTTTGGTTTCCCCAATAATTTCAAATTACTGTGGACAAAATGATACTTACACAGACTACTGTTCCTGTATCGCTTGTATGAACTGGCATTTTAGTACAACAAATGGCCTAGTAGTAGCCTACTGCACTCTGACACACTATAGTGCTAAGAGGTTATATACAATGACCTGTTATATACAGTAGGTGTAATAATGTGAAGTAAAATGGCCCAAATTTTCTTCAGTCGGGAGGAGAAGTACAGCTTGCAAGTGTGTGCTTCAGAACAGTAAAATAAAGTATTTATTGTCGACTTGTTAGGAATGAAATGCACTTTTGACTTCTGGTGACGAGTTGTTCTCTTACCTACCTGTGTTGAACGCACCATTGTAAGTCGCTTTGGACAAAAGCGTCTGCTAAATGATATATATAAAAGTATCCGCGTCTACTTTGGACCCTGCAGGATGTCCACCATGCACGGAGAGAAGGCGGTGGTAATCAAGAGTATACACGAGCATCAGCGGGTGGTGTTTACACACAACACGGCCCCTCAGCATGGAACCCTCAACAACAATACCAGGATGATCGTGACTATAACGTTCCCTCGGGCAACTCCATAGCTACACGCCACGGTGCGCTTCCCACCAAGAGGACCACCATGCGAGGGCCCCTGACGCAAGGCGTGTGTGTTATCTTGCGGATGGAAATTTTTCAGGCATTAAGTAAAAAGGCGATATGCCAACGATCCACGGGGGGGGAAATGTTATGACTGAACTGGTCTGTCTCGTTTTTCTTTCACCAATCAATGCATTTAGCAAACAACCCAAACTGAAGGGACATTTCCATAACGAAAACGACCTTTCAGTTAGATATTGGTCACCTCGGAGTCGGGACGACTGCAGGCCAAATGTTGACTCAGAAGAACATTCTCTGCTCTCACTCTGAAACAGGAATATCAATAGATAGTATTCGTTTTGACATTGACATTGTTTATCTACATCTAAAAAAAAGAGAATAATGATAGCGAATAATATTATAATGTTTGCGAATGTTAATGAGATGCCATTTTATAAGGGGTGCCGTGGTGGTATTTACTTCTATCGCGTCTCTGCTTTGGTTCCACGTCATTGGGGTCATTCAATGGTCTTCCACGCAAATATGACCCATCACCTATCACAGCTGAGCTGGAGAGGTCGCAGGGGCTAATTGAGGTCAATAAATACGATTCCCGTTTGTTATATTCCTCACTTCCCCCACTATACATGTATCCATTTAATGATGTTCCGTTCACTAATTGCTCATGCACAAACTCCTCTATAAAACACCCATGAAAAGCATTTATTTAAAAAAAAAGAGAATAAGATATCGATATACAAGATTAAACATTTTTTAAATATTATTTATATAATTGCATTTTTGGAAAATGATTGAAACTAAACACTAAAACTAAACATATACTGTAATACTGTTTCTACTGTGTATACTGTTATAATCATATGATTCATATGAATACATAATGTATTTATGTATAATGTATGTATTCTGCAATTTAGTAAATATGTACATCTGTGTACTTTTTTGTATTTTTGTAATCCTTGCAATTTTGTAAAAAAATTATAAAATAAAAAACATTGTACATTTGAGCACATCTTCGGAGCATATACAATTTCACTGTACATCACCCTGACTAGATAAATACCAATTTGCCTACCGTGAGAACAGGAGCACGGAGGACGCCATTTACTCAACTCTTTACTCCGCTCTCTCCCACCTGGATGAGAGCGTGAGAATGCTGTTCATAGACTTCAGCTCAGCATTTAACACCATCATCCCCTCCAAACTCATCTTCAAACGTGGTGACCTCATGAAAACCAAGAACCTTGACATCAACCCCTCAGTTTGTAACTGGTTACTAGACTTCCTAACCAACAGACCCCAGTCAGTCAGGTTAGACCATCTCACCTCCTCCACCCTAAACCTAAATTTAAACACTGGCGTTCCACAAGGCTGTGTGCTGAGCCCTCTCCTCTACTCCCTCTTCACCCACGATTGCACTCCTGTACATGGTACAAACACCATCATCAAGTTTGCTGACACAACGGTGGTGGGCCTCATCAAAAACAACGATGAGGCAGCATACAGGGAGGAGGTCCAGCACCTGGTGGCGTGGTGCGCTGACAACAACCTGGCCCTCAACACCAAGAAGACCAAGGAGCTCATCGTCGACTTCAGGAAGACGAGAGCTGGCGCACACGCCCCCATCCTCATCAACGGAGCGGAGGTTGAGCATGTCTCCAGCTTCAAATTCCTGGGGGTCCACATCTCCGAGGACCTCTCCTGGTCCCTCAATACTGCCTCACTGGTAAAGAAGGCTCACCAGCGTCTCTTCTTCCTGAGGAGACTGAGGAAAGCCCACCTGTCACCTCAGATTCTGGTGAACTTTTACCAGTGTGCTGTTGAAAGCATCCTCACCAACTGCATCACAGTGTGGTACGGCAACTGCCGTACCACACTTCCAGTTTCCGACTGGAAAGCGCTGCAGAGGGTGGTGAAAACTGCCCAACACATCGTTGGACTACCCCTGCCTGCAATAAACACTACCCATCACAAACGGTGTCTGAGGAAGGCACAAAAAATAGTGGATGACCCCTCTCACCCCAACCATGGACTGTTTGCCCTCCTCCCCTCCGGGAGGCGCTGTAGAAGCCTCTGTTTCAAGTCAAGCAGGCTTAGGAACAGCTTCTTCCCCTCAGCTGTCGAGACAAGCCTGGGTTGTGTTGCTTTAGAAACCCTAAAAAGATAACCCAGAGAGGAGAAGATTGTGGATTTGTGCTGTTTAATGCACCTTCGTCCCCGGGGAGGGAAAACAATGGAAACCCTCAAAGTACAAATGTCTTTGCGGTGAACATTTAATCAAAGGTTAGCTAAACACTGAGTATTTAAATTGGTGTATTTTTTTGTCATATCTTTACGTAATCGTTCTAACATGGTTCGTTTTCGTGGACTGCCGAAACCAACTTCAGTGGCCTTGACAAGTTATGTTCGTTAACAGCAGTTGAAGGGATAGAGAGTTTGATAAAGTTGGCAAGATATTCACAGATTTGAACGTGCCAGATCAATTAAGCAAATATATTTTGTGAAAAAGATTCAATAAATTTATTCTTATGCCATGTAGTGTCGCCAGAATCACATCACACAGCAATTGTCTCATGTTGGTCGTACTACAACACTTATTTAGGAAAAATGTGCTTTTGCATAGTTTTGGGGATAATGTTTTGGGGAAAATATTCAAGAACTTTATTCTTATGCAGCGTAACATCATTTAATTAGATGAAAATATTCAATACAATTATTGTAATGCCATGTAGTATCACCAAAATCACCTCACACATCAATTGTCTCCTGTTGGTCATGCTACAACACTTACTTAGGAAAAATGTATTTTGCACAATTTTGGTGAATATATTTAGTGAAAAATATTTAATAACTTCATTCCTATTTAATGTAGTGTCTCCAAAATCACTTCACACATCAATTGTCTCATGTTTGTCATACTACAACACTTATTTGGAATATGCAATGTAGTTTCACCAAAATCACCTCTATTTGTCTCATTTTGGTCATAGTTCAACAGTTATTTAAGCCCCTGTCACACTGTCCCGAAATTGACACCAGATGGACACACGAATATGGAATTTTGAATTTTGCGCGAAGATGGCCCCGAACTTGGTCAACAGCCAATTAACAGCCGAAGCAAGTACGATGCCTACAGGTCACACGATGGCACCCGAACCACACACAAAGGGAACACGAAGATGTGAATTTTTATAGTTGTTTATACCCGCAGGACACACGAAGGCCACACAATGGCTACACAACGTCGTATTGAGAGTACGATGCGTTCGAACTCGGTCACGAAGGCGTCACGTGACCTCCCGATGGTATGACACCTTCGGCCGACCGTGGGAAATTCAATAGGCCTGTATCACGGCACAGTTGGAAGCCGGAAGTACCCGTTAAAAAGCGCTGAAGCAGTGTATCCCAAGTTCCGGTTAATGCATTCACCAAGGCATTCACCATGGCGGACAGTTATCGCTGGACAACATCGCTGCATAACCTTCCAAAAGACGACGTGGTTCAACTAGTGAATGAACACTCTACAGTGAAGAAGTCTAAATCTGAATCATACAATTCCCCGACATTGTGTCTTGTGGCTCTATCTGGATATATAGCCATATAACAAAGGCGATTTTGTGTAGGAGCAGAGGTATGCCTATTTATTTAATATAGGCTATTTATTTGATGGATTTGGATTATTTCAATGTACCTTTTCATTTACGTGTTAATGTGTAGTGTGCAGCTGTATAGTTTCTAAATTATTCTTGTGAATATGAGTTGTCTTAAAATAAAAGTGCTTGTGACATCATACATGTGGCATTGAGTTAAAACTGAAAAATGAGCCGAATTCGTATAAAATACAGATATATATATATCGTATATCGCGATGCAGCCTAAAAAAACCGGGATATGATTTTTGGTCCATATCGCCCAGCCCTACTTGGGACCAGTGCTTTTAATCATACACTTACCCGACATTGTGTGTCTATATTCGGATGAGAGATGGAGTGTGTGTGGGGGTCAGGACCAGTGCTTTTAATCATACACATACCCGACATTGTGTGGTTCTATCTGGATGAGAGATGGAGTCTGTGTGGGGGTCAGGACCAGTGCTTTTAATCATACACATACCCGACATTATTAGCCTATTCCGTCCACTTTTCGAGACGTATATGCTCTCCTTGTCAAAGTGCAAACTGCAGACATACGCGCTACTCCTGAGAACATGAAACCAGGGACCTTCATCCTCCTTATCAGCCTCACACAAGACTTGCGGAGGAGTTTGTCTTTGGGGTAATGGTGTAAACTGAGGTAGGGCTGTCTGTGTTTAGACGTTGAGCAGCCGGTTCACAACAATAACAGAGAGGAGGGGAGGACACAGTTTGTCACGTATCTGGGGTAACTACCGGAAGTAAGAGTACACTGCTCACGGCTCCGGAAGCAGAAAGTGTGATATAGGCCTATTGTACATACTGCTAAAATGAGAGATGTGTCATGTCGATGACAAAGCAACTTAACACACATAATAAAGCATGTATTCAATATTAAATAATGGATATTAAATAAGAACAGGTATTGAACTACTTTTCACTGTCTCGTCAGTTGAGTCTATGGCGCCCTC
>OMKM01136209.1:0-10053 GCA_900302325.1 Muraenolepis marmorata | reverse complement strand
CAGTGAGAGAGAGAGAGAGAGAGAGAGAGAGAGAGAGAGAGAGAGAGAGAGAGAGAGAGAGAGAGAGAGAGAGGCAGTGATGCATGTGGTTCAGCCGCGCAATATATTTCTGTAGCACTGCTGCAATGGGCTGGTTGGCGGCGGCTGGTGTAAATCTCTGCAGCGCAGCGCGGGGGTGGAGGTCCTGTATACAGCCACCGGTCGGTCACATGGGACGGCGTGGCAGCAGTGTGTGAGCACCAGTGAGCAGGCACTCTGGAAGGTAGAGGAGCCGTTCTCTGCACCTCTGCACTGCACCATTCCGGTCAGTCACAGGTCAAGTCACACGCACAATAAACGCACACGCACACACACACACACACACACACACACACACACACACAGTTCAAAACATTATCATTTATGCTTGAAGATTCATATTAATTGCAAATACAAATAATTATCATGGAGGTACCAACCTTGGAGCAGCAGCATCACAGGAAGAAGGGAGACTACGGTGCCGAGGTGCATGATGGGTAACCTGGAGTGAGAAACAAGGACCCACACACAAACGAGAGAGACACTTTTTCTCTCATTCATGTTGTGTTTTTATGCTAAATCGCCTAGATAGTAAATGGATCAAACCCCTAGTTTTTGTCTCGACATTTTAACGTTGCAGGAAACAACTTTTTGCAGTGTTTAAAAACATCTTCATAACTACTTTTACTGATATGTATATATGTGTTATTTTATTCCACGCATCAAGACAAAAGCATCAATGCCAAACATACGTGCGATACGGACAAATGATATTCAAATTATAATATAGGGGTTAAAGGTTAAAGAGCACACAGAGGCAGACCTACATCATATAAGGTCTGTTATTAGCCTAACGCGCCCGTAGCGTAAGACCTGAGCTAACCCTGGGAAGAACCGAAATCCAGGGCAAGGGATCCAATCCCGGGGAAGAGGTTAGCTACCTGGACAGGTACGCTTGGCCAAGTCAAATAATGATTCGATAATACGGCGTCAGAAAAATAAATAAATAAGAGATTATTAACATTTCACGTTGTGTATTTTTCCATCACTGTGTATACTTCACCACTGCGTATCACTCTTGTCGATATGAATGAAACATTAACAATATTTATTGTTAATGGCCATGACCCACTTGCTACGACCCACTTATTAAACCCACAGTTTGAAAACCACCAACTGAACTTCCCTTTAAAATGTATAAATGTAGATGTTTATCTCAGGACCATGGAATCTGTCTCAACAGCTTCATGGTGTGAATAAAAGGTGTCTATGTGATCTATTTGTATGTGTTTGAGTACACATTCAACACATTTTTCATGAACACGATGAATAAACAAACGTAAACAATGTTTTGTGATACCCGGAAAGCAATACTTTGATTTTACTAGAGGGCAAACTGAAGCAGACGTGTGTGTGTTTTGTCTGTCAGACACGCGTGACACCAGCATAAGGTCCAGCATGGTGGTTTGTCTGTGTGTTTTAGGTGGTGAAGCAGAGTGTAGGGCTTCTGTGATGTACAGATAGAGATCAACATGTACACATTGTTGTGTCTGCACAAGTTTCCAGGTCAGCGTATCGGTTCACTTCACACACTGTGTGTGTGTTCACCAGTTAGAAACACTGTTGTTGATAGCTTGATGCACAGCAAGTCTATCTCACTCACACAGACCAGAGATTACACACACAAGTTGGCTGGATCTTCACAAGCATTCCATTGGGTCCAACACCAATCCTCTCTCTCTCTCTCTCTCCCTCTCCCTCACCCTCCCTCTCCCTCTCCCTCCCTCACCTGGCCCCTTTGTTTTTTAAAGCTAGGGACATAGAAGAGCAGGCTTGTGGAGAAGCTAATCCGAGAGAAGGACTCAGGAGTTGGGACTATTGGCACTGGACTAAACAGATTTAGAGAGAAGAGCGTTTTTATGTTTACATCAAGTACAATGTAGAGCTGCAAACAATGAAAGCATATATATACTGCCAATATTAAGCAAGTAAATATATATACATATATATAACTTATCAATCCTGGCAATATTAGAACAAGTACAAATGTTAAAGGTGCTGCACAGCCAAGTTTCTAAACAAACAACTGGATAGAGTGCCATGTGTATCATGTGTATCTTAAAACACACACACACACACAATACATTACCTTATTATTATGTTATATTATTACTATTTATACGATAAAGAATAGGCCTAACAATGCAAACCGTTATGTTGACTAACAGACAAGCCTTCCATCACACACTGATGGTTAGAGCCAGGTTCCAGCTGCCCAGGCTTCAGATTAAAAAAAACAATTGGGGTCTGAACATTGCGATAACTCCAACTATGTGGTATTAGTCATGGTGGTGCCTTCTGGTTTGAATCCCTAGACAAAGTCACAAAAGGCCTCCTCATTCGTACGCTCTCTAATTACACAGCACTTCATACCACCAAACTAACTACTATGTTTCACCCTGAAACCCCTCACAGCCCTTGAGTTACCATCTGAAGAATATCTTCAGTTTCAATTTCATTATCAGTCCGACACAATCGAAATACAGAAACTAAAATTGATTTAACTTAAGGGCAACAAAGCAGAGCCAAATTTTTTATGACAGTGGCCTTCGACAGTGATGGTTAAGGGTTTAACTAAGGTCAAGGGTCAATGGTCTAGGGGTCATGACCTGCCTGGGTGGGTGAACGGTTTAAGATGAACATCACTAATAACATGACGCCGTTTTACTGTAAACATCACTCAAAACATGACACTGTTTTAATATTAACAGCGCTAATAACATGACGCTGTTTTTAAGATTAACATCACTAATAACATGACGCTGTTTTAATATTAACAGCTAATAACATGACGCTGTTTTTAAGATTAACATCACTAATAACATGACGCTGTTTTAATATTAACAGCTAATAACATGACGCTGTTTTTAAGATTAACATCAATACCGTGACGCGGTTTTAAGATGAACAGCATATATAACATTTCAACAAAGTAAAGCAGCCACCAATAACAGGTAAACAGACGCCTAGCGGATCGTATTGTCGTGTTGACGCACAGAAATATCAAACGTCATCATAAATATCTTACCATGCGTTAGTCAATAGCCTATGAATGGATGGACGTGTGTGGTCGTCACTCGGCTCCAGAGGTAATGTACATCCACACTGCTGAACCCACGGACTCCCAAACTCAACCAAAGATGTGTGGTTGAGGGACCCTCCTACCTGATACCTACCTACCCTCCCACCTTCTTACCTCCTCCCTACCCTACCTTCCTCCCCTCCTACCTGATACCTACCTACCCTCCCACCTTCCTACCTGCTACCTACCCTATCTCCCTCCCCTCCTACCTGATACCTACCTACCTACCCTCCCACCTTCTTACCTCCTCCCTACCCTACCTTCCTCCCCTCCTACCTGATACCTACCTACCCTCCTCCCTATCCTACCTCCCTCCCCTCCTACCTGATACCTACCTACCCTCCCACCTTCTTACCTGCTACCTACCCTATCTCCCTCCCCTCCTACCTGATACCTACCTACCCTCCCACCTTCTTACCTGCTACGTACCCTATCTTCCTCCCCTCCTACCTGATACCTACCTACCCTCCCACCTTCTTACCTCCTCCCTACCCTACCTTCCTCCCCTCCTACCTGATACCTACCTACCCTCCCACCTTCTTACCTCCTCCCTACCCTACCTTCCTCCCCTCCTACCTGATACCTACCTACCCTCCCACCTTCTTACCTCCTCCCTACCCTACCTTCCTCCCCTCCTACCTGATACCTACCTACCCTCCCACCTTCTTACCTCCTCCCTACCCTACCTTCCTCCTTTCATTTAATGGTGCTATACTGTATGTAACAATGACAATATTGTGTGTAAAATTCAAGTTAAGTCAAGTTTATTGTCACTTCACAGTTTACACAAGTATAAAGCAGTGGTGTGAAAATCGTATGTGCAATACCCGACGACAGCTACCGTTATAAAAAAATAGAATAAAAAAATAAAAATGCAATTTATAAAATGCAATATATCAGCACAGAAAAGAGCAATATGTATATATAAATCAATGTAATAAAATATACATTGTTATATGCTATACGCCCTTGTTCAGCAGCCTGATGGCCTGACTGTGGAAGCTATCTCTAACTCTATTTGTGCGGCACTTGATACTGCGGTATCGCCTGCCTGACGGTAACAGTGAGTACAGTTCGTGGCTGGGGTGGGCAATGTCTTTTATGATGCATAACCTCAGTTGTCAGTTGATAGTCCTACCTTTTGTCTCAGTGTAGGAATAATCCTCTCAAAGAAGTCAGTATTCGGATGGGCCTCCTAATGCAACCACATACAACAAACAACAAACACCATAGTAGAGTAGAACAGGAGCATGTGAGCACATCCAATAGAGTCAAAACTATCTTGTTGTGCAACGTGTTCAGCTAATATTAACATACTTTACTATTATTAAATAATCAGTCAATATTAACACACTATATCATTAAAAAAAGAATCGTATATACATTACACATGGTGGTTGATTTTTCTAATATGAACCATCTACTACACCATCCAGGTGTTGGGCTAGGTGTTGGGCTACGTGTTTGGTTAGGCGTTGGGTTAGCTGTTGGATTAGCTGTTGGGTTAGCTGTTGGGTTAGCTATTGGATCGGTGTGAGACTAGGTGTTTAGTTGCACTCTAAAAGGTATACAAAGCACATACACTGCATACTAGTACTAATACTGCATCAAATTGCATAACAAGTTGCATAATAACATAGCAGTAGGCAGACGGACCTTGATCAGCATGTCCAGCTCCATCCTCAGGCTCATCACCTCCAGGGTGACCCTGGCCACCTGTCCAACATCAGGTTCCACCACATCATCAGGGAAGCTGAGGCCATCTAGCTGCTGGTTGGAGTACCCGTAGAGACCAAGCACTGCTCTGCCACCCTGCCAGTGGCAACACACACACACACATACATACACACACACGTGTATGTCATCAAAACAAACTATAGTAAATAAGCAACCCAATATCCTATGTCTCCAAAAAGTTAAATTATTTGCTGCAGATTAGACATTTAGTTATTACACAGAAGTAAAATCGAGAGTGCTCTACTGACAAGCATCTCTGAAATAAATCCCTGATGGAAATGAAACCCTTTGGTGTAAAGTTAACAAGAAGGCTATTTATAACTTCCTAGTTTGGTATTGGTTTGAGGTCAACCTCCCACCATGCTATTCCTATATAAAACACTTCAGTGCAAGGTAACAACACATACTTTCAGGTATTAAAACACTACCCTGCAGGGTAACAACACATACTTTCAGGTATTAAAACACTACCCTGCAATGTCACAACACAATCAAGAGTGTGGCAATGAATACACGTTGGATGACCAAAATCTCCTAAAAGAAGAGGGAATCTGACTCCATGAAGACGTTACCTGAATAGCATCGACTGTGGCCCTGAACACTGGGTTGTTGTGTTTCACGGTCCTCCAGTACTTTGGCCGGTTGGGATTGGTCAGATTACAGCCGTACTTCTCCAAGATATTCAGGGCTGTGGACAACCTCTGGAGGGACGCCAGGGTCTGAGGAGGTAGAAAACAGATGAGTGGAGAAACATCTGGGGAAAACATGACGGTATTAAGTGTTGTACGAATGTGACTAAAGATAGAAAATAGAACATTGAAAACATCATAGCAATTGGGTGTCATTGTAAACAAACTCTACTTTCCCATACTGTATCAAGCGTTAACACAACAGGGTGGATCATGGATTACAGACTGATAAAGGCTGAAGTAGTTGTTGAATTAAATACGTTTTCAACAATGTCATCTACAATATCCCATTGGAACGTGATACCACCCATTCACAGCCTAATGTATTAGTAGTACACAATCCGTCCCACCTCCTTCCTGTTGCTGCCGGTGCCGTTCTCTCTGACCATGGTCTCAGCGGAGATGAGGCAGTACTTGGAGCAGGGGGGTAAGGGCAGACACGCCACCGCGTTCACCCCAGCACGGACCTCCACCACGGAACCCCCCGAGTACAGACACAACTCGGCGTCCATGCGCACCTTGTGTAGTTGTTCTGAAAGGGACGCCATCTGACCTACGGAGGCCCAGAAGAAACGACACATTACATTACTTCACATCTGAAACACAGGGACAGACAGAGACACCATCACACAACTACGGTGGCCCAAACTAAACTACACATTACATTACATTACATCACATCTGAAACACAGGGACAGACAGAGACACCATCACACAACTACAGTGGCCCAAAAATAAACGACACATTACATTACATTACATCACATCTGAAACACAGGGACAGACAGAGACACCATCACACAACTACAGTGGCCCAAAAATAAACGACACATTACATTACATTACATCACATCTGAGACACAGGGACAGACAGAGACACCATCACACATCTACAGTGGCCCAAAAATAAACTACACATTACATTACTTCACGTCTGAGACCAATAGAAACGTATGTATTATGCATTCTTTAGTAGCATATGGTTCTCACATGACTATAGTGGACCATAAAGAGGTACCCTAGTACCTCTTTATGCAGGATCAAGGAGACTATTTGTGATGGCAATGATGACAGTAGTTTAAAGAAGTAGTTTGAGTTACCTTTTATGATGTGAGGAGATGACTTATAGCATAGTTCATATATAGTTGATATAATAGTTAATATCTGAGTTACCTTTTATGGTGAGGAGACAACGAGTCTTCTTCCTTGTTCACTGGAGACTGTCGATCATTCGTTTACTTTCAGTTCAGTCTTTTAGCTTTAGACAGTGAAATAAAACATACAATGACGTCATAGTGGTGCTGCAGACGACTGTATCGTGAAATGTACGGTTCTAGAAGGGCTGTAGAATCAGGAGTATGAAAATGAAACCAAACCAATGTTGTCATCAAACGAAGTGCCGTAGTTTGAGTTGGGTGTCGTAAAGCTGTGGTAGCTAGCGGTGGTTATAAACTGGGTAGGTCGTAGCATTATACTGACACCTAGTGGTGATAATAATGCTGACACCTAGCGGTAGTTATCAACTAGGTAGGTCGTAGCATTATACTGACACCTAGTGGTGGTTATTAGGATGTGCTTTGGGAAGAAACGTGATTACATTACATTACATTGCAGTCATTTAGCAGACGCTTTTGTCCAAATGGATGAAGAGTGAATAGCAACCACGTAGGCAAAATATATGTGTACGGAAGTACGGATCCATTGACGTATGGCCAATATGTAAAGTAACATAAATATTATTTTACAAATATAGATTTGTTTATTGTAACGTATAGATCGACCATCACTACTCGACTGCACCTGACAGTTATACAGGTGATTTACCTTTGGATGGCTATTGGCCCGCAGGTGAAACAAGAGTGACGTCAGCCTTACAGCCTGTTGCTCTGAGTTTGTTCACATCATCATCGTCAACCACTTAGTCACTAGTAAATTATTTTTCGCATTATATGTCGCACAGCAGCTGTAGCAGAGATACTGCAGAACATGTGTGTGGTAGTAAATTGGTCCAGTGTTGTTTCTACTAGGCTTCAGACATGTATGTAAAGGCCTGTCTATATTGGGCTAAAGTTGAACGGTCGCTGACCCCATTTTATTGACAAACCTCTGATTTAAAATGCAGGTGAGAAGCCTACTGCATCTTACTAAACCCAACTAAACCCAACAGGAGACCCATGATCAATAATGCATTACAACACTTGTAATGGATGTTTACATGAGTCAAATACAAGATAGTGTGTCCCTATCCCTTTTCGACATGGCCTCATTGCCTAATAACCACAGACAAGACCACTCTGTGGAAATAGTTTATACTCTGATTCTATTGCATAACTATAATTCCCGAAGACCACTACAGTACTGGCAACCCAGGCGACCACTTCCATAGAAGTCCATCTGGGGTTCCTCATGGAGCACACTTGTGTCGGGTTTTCAGCCGACGAGGGGAGTGATGGAGCAGACATGTCTGTGAGCTGTGCGATGCCGGGGCAACTCATGCAGCATCATTTCTTGTACCTTCTCTGGGCTGTTCATCCCACCACAAGGGTATGCCCAATTGTCACGCTTACATTTTTGTGAGACCATGCGTCAAAAACAGATTTTCTCTAACCCTTCATGTGTGTTTTGGTTGTGGAACAGGCCAATAAGTCTGTGTCAGTGTGAGCTGGAAGGCCCACACACCCATCAGGACGAGGGGCGAGGACCACACAATGGTCCAGATGGTCAAGGTGAGGCGCCAGTGGTCTAGACTCTATGGCACTAGTAAATGCACATTTCTCCATATTTTTTTAATATATTTTTCCAAACCATTTTATTCTTAAATGGTTTCACATAATCTAAAGTCAGGGTTTTTTTTCAGTACCTCGACTTAATACTTAAAGCAGAAAAAGAGGGAAACCTCTGAAGAAGTGAATGTTGTAGCTTATTTATTTTCTAGCTTGATTAATTCCAGTTCAAATTCCACTTCTCATGACTTAATCACAAATTTCCTTGTCCATTCTGCTCCCTTCCAGGGTATCTCCAACATGAAATCCCATCTTGGGGAAGACCCTCCAGGAATATGGCCTGGAGGGTCTGAGCACAGATCCAAAGAGGCCAGGGACTCTCACCCTCACAGGGGAGGAGGTACAGTTCTGTGCACAGAGCTTGTTAGTGGATTGTTCAGAGCTAGGAAACAAAGGATCAACTAAAAACTTCTTTACTTGACCCATCGCTTATGCCACACCAGAGAAAGTATTGCCTGTTGCTTCAGCTGCACTGAAGGAACATTATACTCCAAAACTGTTTTTAACAGTGTATGCATGGTCGTGTCTGCTGGTTTTGTCTTTAAAGCACAAAGTGACTCACACCTTCCTTTTGTAGGGTCTACAAAGAAGATGAGGCACTCAACATTAAATATTAACACTAACCTACTAATATACGTATAATATACGTATTCCTAATATGTTTGCTTGACTTTTAAATTAATTGGGCATAACAGAGTACACACATGGCAATGTAATATGCAAAATGTGCTGGTTAACATAATGGTGTTGTTGATTTTCAACTAAAACTAGGTATGTTCCCTATGCCGATTTACCATTGTTGTCTTTAATAAATATTATGCTTAATATTACTTGAAGAGTAACCTTGGTGTATTCTCTTCTATTGGTCTCCCACCAACTCCCCTACGTCCTCCCTCAATGCTTTCTGTGATCTCAACAGAACACTCTTTTGTTTGGCAAGTAAGGCCCTTGTTAGGGGTAGATAATAGATTTATATTAAATGTACATTTGTATGTATGTCAAGTGTTGAAACCAGAGTTTCAGGATGTTTTTATTTGCCATATGCGACAAGTACAATGGAATGCTTACTCCTTTCCTTTCTTCATTTCTTGGCCCTAAAGAAGATGTGAAGCGATATTTCTCACGACATGCAAATTTGATTCCATCAAATTGTGGGCTTCCTCTATTTAACTTGAGTGTCATTGTTCTTTGATAAGAGGCTATTTAAATGGCGTGTGTATAGTGTCTTATATTAGCACCCTCGTACATTTCTGATCTCCTGTCTTTTTATGTCCCCTCACGAGCCCTAAGGTCCTCCACAGCTGCTCTTTTAAAGGTTCCTGGGGTGCCCAAAGGGAAAATTGGGGCATCTGCTTTTAATTTCTATGCACCACAGCTGTGGAACACAATCCCAAAAAATATTAGAGAGGCTGGCTCAGTGGACATCTTTAAACGACAGTTGAAAACATACCTTTTTAATATTGCTTTTAATTAGCAACTCTTTTTTATTTTATTTATTTTTAATCATTGATTTTATCCATTTTCTTTGCTTGTGATTTTAGACTATGTGTTTACTTTATGTTCTTTTCCTTAATCTGTTATTATTCATTGTTTTATCTTTCTTTTATCATGTAATGTGAAGCACTTTGGGCTGCATCTTGTATGAAAAGTGCTATATAAATAAAGTTATTATTATTATTATTAT
>OMKM01136206.1:0-10071 GCA_900302325.1 Muraenolepis marmorata | reverse complement strand
AAATATAAGCACTGCTGTGTTCTGGGTATCTTGTAGATTTTTGACCTTTTACACCGGGTCTCACACATTTTAGACCTCGTGGTCATACACCTTTTAGTCCTGGTGGTCCCATCATCTTTTAGACCGGGTCTCACACCTTTTATACCTGGTGGTCACATCACCTTTTAGACCTGGTGGTCCCATCACCTTTTAGACCTGGTCTCACACCTTTTAGACCTGGTGGTCCCATCACCTTTTAGACCTGGTGGTCTCACACCTTTTAGACCTGGTGGTGTCACACCTTTTAGACCTTGTCTCACACCTTTTAGACCTGGTGGTCCCATTACCTTTTAGACCTGGTCTCACATCTTTTAGAGCTGGTGGTCTGACACCTTTTAGACCTGGTTTCACACCTTTTAGACCTGGTGGTATCACCACATTTTAGACCTGGTGGTCCCATCACCTTTTAGACCTGGTGGTCTCACACCTTTTAGACCTGGTGGTCCCATCACCTTTTAGACCTGGTGGTCTCACACCTTTTAGACCTGATGGTATCACCACCTTTTAGACCTGGTCTCACACCTTTTAGACTTGGTGGTCCCATTATCTTTTAGGCCGGGTCTCACACCTTTTAGACCTGGTCTCACACATTTTAGACCTTGTGGTCCCATCAACTTTTAGACCAGGTTTCACACCTTTTAGACCTGGTGTTCCCATCACCTTTTAGACCTGGTCTCACACCTTTTAGACCTGGTGGTCTCACACATTTTAGACCTGGTGGTCCCATCATCTTTTAGACCTGGTCTCACACCTTTTAGACTTGGTGGTCCCATCATCTTTTATAACGGGTCTAACACCTTTTAGACCTGGTGGTCTCACACCTTTTAGACCTGGTCTCACACCTTTTAGACCTGGTCTCACACCTTTTAGACCTGGTGGTCCCATCACCTTTTAACCTGGTCTCACACCTTTTAGACTAGGTCTCACACCTTTTAGACCTGGTGGTCCCATCACCTTTTAGACCTGGTCTCACACCTTTTAGACCTGGTGGTCCCATCACCTTTTAGACCTGGTCTTACACCTTTTAGACCTGGTGGTCCCATGACCTTTTAGACCTGGTGGTCTCACACCTTTTAGACCTGGTGGTATCACACCTTTTAGACCTGGTCTCACACCTTTTCGACCTGGTGGTCGCACACCTTTTAGACCTGGTGGTGTCACACCTTTTAGACCTTGTCTCACACCTTTTAGACCTGGTGGTCCCATTACCTTTTAGACCTGGTCTCACATCTTTTAGAGCTGGTGGTCTGACACCTTTTAGACCTGGTTCTCACACCTTTTAGACCTGGTGGTCCCATCACCTTTTAGACCTCGTCTCACACCTTTTAGACTTGGTAGTCCCATCACCTTTTAGACCTGGTGGTCTCACACCTTTTAGACCTGGTGGTATCACACCTTTTAGACCTGGTCTCACACCTTTTCGACCTGGTGGTCGCACACCTTTTACACCTTGTCTCACACCTTTTAGACCTGGTGGTCCCATTACCTTTTAGACCTGGTCTCACACCTTTTAGACCTGGTGGTCTGACACCTTTTAGACCTGGTCTCACACATTTTAGACCTGGTGACCCCATCAACTTTTAGACCTGGTCTCACACCTTTTAGACTTGGTAGTCCCATCACCTTTTAGACCTGGTTTCACACATTTTAGACCTGGTGGTATCACCACCTTTTAGACCTGGTGGTCCCATCACCTTTTAGACCTGGTGGTCTCACACCTTTTAGACCTGGTTTCACACGTTTTAGACTTGGTTGTCCCATCATCTTTTAGACCGGGTCTCACACCTTTTAGACTTGGTGGTCCCATCATCTTTTAGACCCGGTCTCACACCTTTTCAACCTGGTCTCACACCTTTTAGACCTGGTGGTCTCTTCACCTTTTAGACCGGGTCTAACACCTTTTAGACCGGGACCCACCACCTTTTAGACCTGGTGGTCCCATCACCTTTGAGACCGGGTCCCACCACATTTTAGACCTGGTCCTATCACCTTTTAGACCTGGTCTCACACCTTGTCTCAACACAGGAGTACTGAACATATTCCATTCAACCAAAATATAGGATAAAATGAAATATGAAATGGAATGAGAGTCCAAAGATGAATTATCTAAGAGACAGTAATAAACCATGTGTCAGAAGATGTCCCAGGGCACAGATACCTGAGTCAGGACATTTCTCCTCAGACAAGTTTGCACAGGTGCTAATTATGAGCTAATGTGAGGCACTCCCAGAAAGGGTTTGCTTTAAGGCTTCCTAGTTTACAAGACCAAGGTTAATAAAGGATTGGACAGCTGGAGCCACAACACCTCAGGACCCCTTCCTTCTGAGGTCAGTCATATTCCTTATGATCATCCAGACACTAGGGGCAACATGTATGTCCTTACGTGGAACGGAATAACGTATTAACCTTGAGGGTCGACGTGTTGGATTTTATTATTTTGTGTTTCACATATTAGTTTGCACAAAAATGTGTCTGTCGTCCATTTAGTATTAGTATTATGTATCACTATTTCTGTCCAGTGGTTCATTAAATAATTTTTAACAGCTAGGCCCAGTATGTTATTCATACCTTGTTTATAATAGACATTTGATCATAAAACTTGATATGAGGTACAGACCACACCCTAGACC
Organism: Muraenolepis marmorata; assembly: GCA_900302325.1. Taxonomy (NCBI): domain Eukaryota; kingdom Metazoa; phylum Chordata; class Actinopteri; order Gadiformes; family Muraenolepididae; genus Muraenolepis; species Muraenolepis marmorata. Next base: position 7,402 of record OMKM01136206.1, on the reverse strand, counting down.
AGTGGCAGGCGATACCGCAGTATCAAGTGCCGTACAAATAGACTAAGAGATAGCTTCCACAGTCAGGCCATCAGGCTGCTGAACAAGGGCGTATAGCATATAACAATGTATATTTTATTACATTGATTTATATATACATATTGCTCTTTTCTGTGCCGATATTTTGCATTTTATGAATACCATTTACATTTTTTAACTTTATTCTATTTTTATCTATTTTTTATCTTATTTTTATAACTGCTGTCTGTCGTCGGGTATTGCACATAAGATTTTCACATCAATGCTTTATACTTGTGTAAACTGTGAAGTGACAATAAACTTGACTTGACTTGACTTCAACTAGGGGTTTGTACTGCAGGTACTTCAATGGGTCCACAAACGGGATTCATGCAGAAACCATCACCGTCACCTTTCCCCCACATTTCACCTTCAAGTCAGTGTTTGGTCCACACAGAGTCCAGGTCCTAGATAGACCGGGCCTCACCATCATTTCTATCCTGCCTCACACCAGGACATCGTCATGGAAACAATACAGCCTGATGCATTGATTTGAATTCTATCGACATGGCTTATAACTAAGCATCAAAGCTGGATATATTAAGAAGTTAGTAAGGCATTATAAAATATTATAAGGCCTATAGGCCTGGGATAAAATGCAACAGCATTTTATTGAAACATATATAGGGGTCCCTGCACTGTTTCTCAATCCACCACCAGGGAGCCCCTGGGCTGGAGAAGGTTGACCACCTGAGCGTCATATATTCTGTATTATATATTCATATATTCTGAACCATCAAATCAAATGAAAAAAGACTGCATTCAAAATGATGGGGTGGGGTAAAGTCCCAGACAGTGGGCCTCCCTTCAGAGAAAACCAATCAACATGAGACCCTGAAACAGAAGACTGAATCCATTCACAATCAATGGATTTATTATTGGCTGTTTTCCTGTGTCTTTGGTTTTGCCACGGCAAATCAATAAATATACAATATACAAATATTCCATTATATACAAACAATTCCCAAAAAATCCAGCAAAACATTGAAGAAAATACTAGTCTATGGAAGAAATAATTTATGCCTTTCAAAGAACATCCAATTATGTTACAGTCACCCGTCACCTGTTATAGTTATCACCTCACCTGTTACAGTTATCACCTGTCACCTGTTATAGTTATAACCTCAACTTTTACAGTTATCACCTCACCTGTTACAGTTATCACCTGTCACCTGTTACAGTTATCACCTCACCTGTTACAGTTATCACCTCACCTGTTACAGTTATCACCTCACCTGTTACAGTGATCACCGGTCACCTGTTACAAATATCACCTGTCACCTGTTACAGTTATCACCTGTCACCTGTTAGTTATCACCTGTCACCTGTTAGTTATCACCTCACCTGTTACAGTTAAAAGAAAAAAAAGTTCCTTTCACTGCCTTGCAGGATATCACAAGGGTCTTGAACTGGATGGAGCAGCTACAGGGAGACAGTGTAGAGACCGAAGGAGGGTAGATGTGTGGGAGAACTTGGGTTTGTTGAACACCAGGCGAGCTGCAGCTTTCTGAATGAGCTCCAGGGATCTGATGGCAGAGCAGCAAGGAGGGAGTTGCAGTAGTCCAGACGGGAGATGACAAGAGCCTGGATGAGCACCTGCGCAGCCTTTCAGTGAGAAAAGGCCGAATCCTCCTGATGTTGTAGAGGAATCTGCAGAAGCGTGTCACAGATGCGATGTTTGCCATGAATGTCATCCAGGGTCACACCCTGATTCCTTGCGGTCCGAGTAGGTGTCACCACAGCATCATCAATGGTGACAGCCAGGTCTCGGTGCGGACAGCCCTTTGCCGGGAAGAACACTAGCTCAGTCTTGTCCAGGTTGAGCTGGTTAGGTGGTGCATTGACATCCACTTCCAGATGTCTGCTAAGCACGTGGAAATGTATTTTTCAACTTGCGTGTCAGAGGGGGGAATCGACAAGACCAGTTGTGTGTCGTCAGCATAGCAGTGGTGGGATAAGTCATGGGAGTGGATAACAGAACCAAGGGACGTTGTGTAGAGGGAGAAGAGAAGAGGACCCAGACCTTGTGGAACACCAGTAGTCTGTCTGCATGGTTCTGACAAAGAGGGGCAGCAGTAGCTTAGTCAGTAGGGACTTGAGGGGCTTGGGAAAAGAAGGTTGTCGGTTCACTGCTCCTAATATTAGGATGGGTGTAATGCAGAGAAACTAATTTCACTGTGTATGTACATGTATGTGACCAATAAAGAGGATTCAATCCTCCACATTTAGACTCAGTGGCCCCCGGTAGGAGCGACCCTTCAGGTAGGATGCAAATAAGGAAAGAGCAGAGCCTGAGAACCCCATTCCCTCAAGGGTGGAGAGGAGAATCTGGTGGTTCACAGTGTTGAATGCTGCCGACAGGTCCAGGAGTATCAGGACCGAGGAGAGAGAGTTTGCTCTAGTAACATGGAGCGACTCTGTTACTGCCAGAAGGGCAGTTTCTGTCGAGTGACCCGCCTAGAAACCAGATTGGTGGGGGTCCAAGAGGCAGTTCTAGAGGTACAAAGACAGCACGTTCAAGAGTTTTGGATAGGATATACAGAAAGGAAAACATACTGATGAGATGTACACAGCATGTTTGTTGGTATGATTAGAATTACAGATTACACAGAATTAATCTTTAACATTTTATTCAGAAGGATTTTATGGGGTTCAGAGTTTCTCATATACATGTGGGGAACTTAGGGACAAAAGACAAATTATTCTTTATCTTTCCAAAAAAAACAGACCCTGTGTTGTTGACATGGAGCTCTACAGGAAGCAGCATTTTTTACACTTCCTGGCCGTACTGTCGCTGCTGGGTGTCGGCCGTTCAGACCCCCGGACCCTCCCTCCTCTGTACCCCCAGCATCCCTTCATGTTTCTGTGGAACGCCCCAACGGAGCTCTGCAACCAGCGCTTTGGTGTGCACCTGGACCTCTCTTACTTCCAGGTGGTGAGCAGCACATTGAAGAGCGTCACCAACCAGACCATCTCCATCTTCTACACCGACCGCTTCGGCCTCTTCCCCTATGTGGATGAGGACACAGGGGAGCTGCACGATGAGGGTCTTCCCCAGCTTGTGGACCTGGATGTGCACCACGAAGAGGCTGAGAGAGACATCCTCTTTTACATCCCTGATAACACGCCTGGACTCGCCGTGCTGGACTTCGAGGATTGGCGGCCTCAGTGGGTCCGAAACTGGGGCAGCAAGCATATCTACCAGCAGATCTCCATAGAAACCATGAAGCAGAAGTACCCCGAGCTCAGTCAAGACCAGGTGGAGGACCGGGCCGAGCTGGCGTTCGAACACGCCGCCAAAAAGTACTTCCTGCGTTCACTGCGGATCGGGAAGCACCTGAGAGGCAGCCGGTTGTGGGGGTTCTACCTGTACCCCGACTGCTACAATTATGACTACAACCAAGACATGGAGGGTTATAGCGGGGTTTGTCCAGACCTGGAGCAGCAGAGGAACGAAAGGCTGCTGTGGCTCTGGAAGGAGTCCACCGCTCTCTTCCCCTCAATCTACCTGGAGCTAGTGCTACGCGCGGCACCACAGGCGCGTCGATTCGTCCGCCACCGCATCCAGGAGGCGGTGAGGGTGTCCCGCCTGGCCGACCCTAGCTACTCAACCCCCATCTACGCCTACATCCGGCCGGTCTTTAAGAACAGCGTGAATATCTACCTGTCAGAGGTGAGGCGCCACTGTAGCCGCCCAGCTAGCTCACAATACAATACAGCTAGCTAATGACAGAATAGCAAGTATTGTAGTGTCCATTTTATTGTAGTTACCTTAATGCATATATGTATGGTAGGGTTATTTTATTTGATATGATGTTATATTATTATATTCAATGATATAAATAATGTGTGTACTTGTGTGTGTGGTTGCCAGGACGACCTGGTCAACACCATCGGCGAGGCGGCCGCCCTTGGAGCTGCTGGGGTGATCTCCTGGGGGGACATGGACGTGTGTGAAGATGAGGTACACCCATACACACACACACACACACACCATAGAACCTAGATGGTCCTAGACGGTCCCAGCTTGTCCTAGACAGTCCCAGCTGGTAGTAGATGGTCCTAGACGGTCCTAGCTGGTCCCAGATGGTCCTAGATGGTCCTAGCTGGTCCTAGACGGTCCCAGCTGGTCCTAGACAGTCCTAGCTCGTCCTTGACGATCCTAGTTGGTCCTAGACGGTCCTAGCTGGTCCGAGAGAACCTAGCTGGTCCTTGACGGTCCTAGCTGGTCCAAGAGAACCTAGCTGGTCCTTGACGGTCCTAGCTGGTCCTAGACGGTCCTAGACATTCCTAGCTGGTCCTTGACGGTCCTAGCTGGTCCGAGAGAACCTTGCTGGTCCTTGACGGTCCTAGCTGGTCCAAGAGAACCTAGCTGGTCCTTGACGGTCCTAGCTGGTCCTAGAGGGTCCTAGAGAGTCCTAGCTGGTCCTTGACGGTCCTAGCTGGTCCGAGAGAACCTTGCTGGTCCTTGCTGAAGCCAATGAGTCAGACCTATATCCTGACCCCATAGGACTCCTGTGTGGACGCCATGCAACACCTGGACAAAGTCATGAACCCGTACCTGGTCAATGTGTCCACGGCGGCCCACCTCTGCAGCCAGGCTCTATGTGGGGGGGCGGGCCGCTGTGTGAGGAAGCACTGGGATAGCGACCACTACCTCCACCTGGACCCTGGACGCTACTCCCTGGACCGGCCCCGCCATGGGGCCCGGCTGATGGTGAGGGGGGGTCTGAGCCAGCAGGATGTGGACGAGTTCGACCAGCGCTTCACCTGCTTGTGTTACTCCACCACACCATGCTACAAGCCAAGCACCATCAACTACATCACACAGGAAGTCAATAGGAACGCTGGCCTCGCCCTAAAGCACCATCACTACCAACTCCACCTTTTGGTCACCACTGTGATGCTAACCTGTACAACATTTACCCACTAACCCAATAAATAACTAACCTGATAAATACTTTATTATACTGTAATACACACTAACCTGATAAATACTTTATTATACTGTAATACACACTAACCTGATAAATACTTTATTATACTGTAATACACACTAACCTGATAAATACTTTATTATACTGTAATACACACTAACCTGATAAATACTTTATTATACTGTATTACACACTAACCTGATAAATACTTTATTATACTGTATCACACACTAACCAGAAAAATACTTAATTATACTGTAATACACACTAACCTGATAAATACTTTATTATACTCTATTACACACTAACCAGAAAAATACTTAATTATACTGTAATACACACTAACCTGATAAATACTTTATTATACTCTATTACACACTAACCAGAAAAATACTTAATTATACTGTAATACACACTAACCTGATAAATACTTTATTATACTCTATTACACACTAACCAGAAAAATACTTTGTTATACTGTATTACACACTAACCTGATAAATACTTGTGTTAATATAATATCTAATAATGTCATATAATATAAGCTCATATAATTGTTATTCTTGTTCTCAGATGTTATTAAAGCTCAGTATTGATTGTTTGGTCTGTTCACATGTCGGCCACCAGAGGGCGTCAGTGCTGCTGAGTTAATGAGTCACATTAATTTCATACTAATTAGACAATTGTGTCCGCGTGTTTGGCGACCTATGTAGAATACAATAAAACTGTGAAAATATTAAGTTACAATTAAAAGTAGTCTTAGTAAGTAAGTTTTAGTAAGTAGCTCAGGGAGGTAGAGCCGTCGCCTCATAACAGGAAGGTTGCTGGCTCCCCCTAGCAAAAACCTGTGGAGTTGTCCTTGAGCAAGACCCCCTAACCCTAACTGCTCCTGACCTGCTGGCGGTCTACTTGATGGCTGACTCCGCCCTCGGTGGATGAATGAGTGAATGTGAGGCATGACTTGTAAAGCGCTTTGGATAAAAGCGCTATATATTTTTATATCTATATAAAAGGCAGTCCATTTAAAGTCAGGAGTTCACCCATTTTAATTATATCCACACACACACACAAACATATATATACATATATACATATATATATATGTCCCTAACCCTGCAGTGTTTATGCCTTGCCACAACTCAACAAAACGTGTGTGACCATATCAGTGGTCTGTTCTAGATTAATCGTATCCATCGCTGTACTTTTGGTCATTAGTTCTTAGAAATGGTTTCAAAATGGACGCCATGATGGCAGAAACAAAAGAGGTAGTGTGACAACAGTGGAGTGAGTCTCTCTCTCTCTCTCTCTCTCTCTCTCTCTCTCTCTCTCTCTCTCTCTCTCTCGTTGTAGATCTGGTTGGACTGTCAGCCTAGAAACATCAGAGAGAGAGAGAGAGAACCCCAAATGCCTTGCTCTATCAGTGGTAATAGTAACCCTAACTTAACAAACTGTTATTAATTTCTGTTATATCAACCAGACGGGTGGGGGGGTTTGAATCCCAGGCGCTGACCCAGAAACCATCCAAACAAAGAGCTGAGGAGAGACAATACAGCCCTTATCCTCCACACACAGCTAGCTTTATCACACACAGCTAGAGCTCTACCCAGGCTAGCTGGTTCACTGGATAGCTGGCTCACTCGTTAGCAAGCTAACTGAATAGCAGGTTAGCTAATCGGTTAGCTGGATAGCAGGATAACTGGTTAGCATGGTAGCTGGATGGCAGGTTAGTGATTTAGTCAGCAGGATAGCTAGGCTAGCAGGCCAACTGGATAGCAGGATGGCTAACTGGCTAACTGGTTAACAAGATTTTAAACTGGATAGCAGGATTGCTAACTAGATGGCAGGGTAGATAACCATATCTCAGGTTAGCTAACTGGTTAGCAGGATAGCTAAGCAGCTAAAGATAGAAGACAAACACTGATAGCTGTTGAAGACATTTGGAGATTATGATAATGAGTTATGAATATTCATTAAGGTGTTATTGTTATAGTCAACGCTTATTTATATTCATGGCATGGAAAAACAAAGAACTACTGCCCACTTCTGGAATTCAGAATAATTCAGAAAAACTGTTCTGTTGCACCAGTTGTACCACGTACCCCATCACTGCTCACGGTCGCAGGTTCCATTCCCTCCAGTGAGTCCTGATTAGAGGCTGGTTGAAGCAGCCTCACCTGGCCCCAGTCAGACTGATTAGAGTCTGGTTGAAGCAGCCTCACCTGGCCTCAGTCAGACTGATTAGAGTCTGGTTGAAGCAGCCTCATCTGGCCCCAGTCCGACTGATTAGAGTCTGGTTGAATGTGTCTTTATTTGTCTTTATTAAAGTGACAGTAACTCACTAATTCTTGTGTATTTCTTTAAATATCGCAGGTAAGAAGAAACGCTTCAATCCTCCCATAGACAACAGA
>OMKM01136194.1:0-11841 GCA_900302325.1 Muraenolepis marmorata | reverse complement strand
CGCATTGTTCCTCTTCAATCTGAGGTTTGACTATCGGCAAAACCCTCCTTTCCAGCACCTTGGAGTAGATTTTCCCAGGGAGGCTGAGTAATGTGATACCCCTGTAATTGGTACACACCCTCCCTTTTTGAACAGGGGTACCACCACCCCCGTTTGCCACTCCTCAGGCACAACTGTACATTATCTATTACCATGCACTTTACTGCAACATTTGCACTCTGCAACATTATTTTAACTGTACTGTACTTGTGCTGTGCAATGACAATACATTTGAATCTAATCTAATAACATTATCTTTCATATTACACTGTTCTGCACTGCACTGCACTGCATTCATGATGCTGCTGCATTACTGGCATTTTAAAATGTTTTTAAATGCATTTAGCATAATTCAACACATGCATATATCATCCATCAGTCACTTTGTTTGTTTTGTTATTTTATTGTGTACAGTATTGTTAGAGTATACGGTTGTATAGTATAAGTATAGTATATAGTGTTTAATTGTAGGAAATTCATACTGTGGGAGGAAATGGGAAGTAAGCATTCCATTGTACTTGTGAGACTGTGGCATCCATCTCTAGTTCTATCAGCCACAGGTCTCACCACCAGGACCAGCAAAGTATCACAGCCTGTGTGTGTGTATTTGCAAGTACAAGTTTGGAAGGGATCTACAGATGGAGGGCATTGAGTTTACTCTAGCATGTGGAAACAGGGATCCACCTCCACTAACTCAATACAGATGCTGCACCATTGTCACTGTCTCCATTCACCCCACCTCCTCCTCGCCCTACCAGATAGCCACGCCCCCCCCTCATCAGTTGTTGCACTCAGCTGGACAATCAGGACAGTATTTAAGTCTCCCCTGTTCATTCACTTTTTGCCAGATTGTTACTTGACTCTCCAGCGTTCACTTCCAGAGAGATTTCCCATTGCCAACCCTGCTTGCCTCTGACCTGCCTGTCTCGCCTGTTTCCTGACCCTGCCTGCCTTGGACCTGCCTTTCTTGCCCGCTACCCAAACCTGCCTGTCCCAGATCAACCTGCCTTTCCTGATTCCCTACCTTCTGCCTGACCTCGACTACCTTTTCTGCCTGCTTCCTCCTGGTTCATCATTTTGGACATTGTACACACTGTTCTGTTTCGCCTTGTACCCGCTCACCTGTGGTATTAAAAGTTGTTCAGACTCTTCCTGGTTTCCTGTGTGCTGCATTTGGATTCTGACTCAATTCGTGACAACCATAGACACCATTCATCACCCATTTTATTATTATTCTTTATTTTTTTGCATAAATACTATGTATGTGTCACAGTTTGCACTCCTGCCTGACAGCGTCGCTCTGCCCCCGTCTGACGGCGTCGCTCTTCTCCCGTCTGACGGCGTCGCTCTTCCCCCATCTGACAGCGTCACTCTGCCCCCGTCTGACAGCGTCGCTCTTCCCCCGCCTGATGGCGTCGCTCTTCCCCCGCCTGATGGCGTCGCTCTTCCCCCGCCTGACGGCGTCGCTCTGCCCCCGCCTGACGGCGTCGCTCTTCCCCGTCTGACGGCGTCGCTCTTCCCCCATTAGATGGCGCCGCTCTTCCCCCGCCTGACGGCACCACGCTGCCCCCGTCTGACAACGCCGCACTGCCCCATTCTGATGACGCCGCCCTGCCCCGGTCTGACGACGTCGCTGCCTGTTCTGCTGCCTGTCCCTGACTACACCTTTGCCTGTCCCTGCCTGGTGTGTCTGCCCTGCCTGGTTCCTGATCACCTGCCTGTCCCCCACTACGTCTCTGCCGGTCCCTGTTTGTGTGTGTGATATATCAGCATACTGTCCTTGATGTCCGTGTGCTACATTTGGGTACAACCCTAATCCGTGACAGTATGTCACATATTGCACCCAATGCACTCCTAACCATCCCTGGAAGGAGGGATCTCCCACTCTGCGTTCCTTCTAAAGATTTATTCCTCGATCATTAAGGCAGTATTTTCTTGTAAATATGTGTCCTGTGAAGCCCTTTGAAACAGTGACAAACAATGTTTGTTACAATAACCCCCAAATTAAAAGAGTATAATTAATTAAATTAGAAGAAAATACATTACTGTTATAATATATATATAAGCAAGCAAAAGGCTTGAATGGCGAGGCAGCAACATATGAGAATGATGAGAGCAAGGACGTATGGCCATAAGTCAATCACTGGGCCAACCCCGCAATGGGCTATCAAAGCCAGGATCTTTCCCTAAACTCATCAAAAGAGGCAGAAAACACACCTGTTACACAAAAAAACATTTTTCATGAGAGCCCCGATTAACTTACAATCAAACTATGCCCAATGATATTCATATTTTGGGCCGTAACTATAAGTAGATGCAAACATCATACCATTGTCACAAACAAACAGTACACAATGACGTCCGATCAGACTTTTGCACTTTTTAATTTTCAACCTTGGAAATGGAATATCAGCAGATTTATGGCCTAAAACAGCAGAAATCCACATATGTATGACACTAAATTGCTATTATTGTCTTATAATGTTATATCACAAGCAAAAGCTGTTTACCTCTTAAAAAACATATTTGGTGTTTCCTACACCTTTGGCATTTATGCCATCACAATATTACAATATCGAAAATCTAAGATGATTTCTAGTCCCATATCATGATATTGATATTACCTGCTAGGCATATCAGGGAAGGTATAGAGATTTTACACAGGAAACAGTGACAGTCCAAATTATCTAACAGTAGTTTGCAATAAGTTAAAACATATACAACCAAAAGTTTTTGTGGTATGTTCCAAAACAATTGGTTATGTAAAAACAATAAGAACATTTATTATATAAAAAATGTCACTTCCAAACATTAAGATGAAGTGCATATGCAGTTTGCAGCAGGGAAATAACATTCAGGCCAGTAGTGAATTTCTTAAGCTTAGGGATTCAGGGACAGACTGTGTTGACCCGCATTTTGGGACTGAAAGCAGGACGGCTGTGCCTGCTCAAGGTCCTTTTGACGGCGTTCCTCAGCTCCTTGTTTCTCAGACTGTAGATGACCGGGTTGAGGAAGGGGGTGAGCACCGTGTACAGAACAGAAACAATGATGCGGACCTGAAATAAAGTTTTGTTCATTGTTTAAACCACATGGTTAAAAAATGGTTCAATATAACATATTTAATAATAGTATACTCATACTTTTGTAAAAACGAAACATACAATGTATTTGTATGTACAGATGCTCAAAGGCTCAAAGCATGTCCATAGTATAAGGAAGGAAATACTGTAGCGGCTGGCTACTTAAAGTTGAAGTGGCTGGATACTCAACCAAAACTAAATGTGTAAATGTATGGATTGTTTTATTTATAATGGGTAAGTGTTCTAACTCTCTTGTTCTGGGTGCACTGTGTGTGCACTGTGTGTGCACCCACCGATATGAGGGCTTGAACATGAAAGACTGCTGCCACCAGTGGTTCAATGCTACACGTTAGTGAGTGGTGACCCCACGAGGACACCCCAACCAATTTCCCCATCCGCTTATTTCCACGTCAGACCATGACAGAGCTGATTTGATATAATGCGTTTTTTGATTTGTTTTTATTTTCTATTACTTACATATGATGTGGTGCGCTGACATGTCCATTTATTTATTTTATTTACTTTTGATTATCATTATTTTATTATTCTCCAGACAGAGCGGCTGCACTGTTTATCGTTTGAGTGGTTAAACAAGGAAATGCACTCTAGTCATGTGCCAGCTAAGTCTATCTGCTTGACAGCTAAGGTGGTCCAATCAAATGCACATACACTGATAGGGGGTCAATATAAGACTTTCCATCTCACACACACTCTCTATGAAGTTAATCATGCAGTGGAGAACTCTACTCCGCATTGCATGGCTATGTGTGTCCGACACAAGAACACACACAATTAGTTCATTTTCTAGGCTGTATTGAACAATTTGATATATTAGTTTGAGGGACAAGTCAACACTGGTATTATGATTTTATCAATAAAGAATTCAGTTTCCTTCACTTCTTTTTCAATAAGCTATTTAGTTTAGCAAGAAAATATTTTCCTTCTCAACATGCTTTTCAATTATATAGTTATAGGAATGAACACATGATAACAAATCAAGCTGTTGAGAACTCTATATGTGATGCATCTCAGACACAAAAACAAACACTAATTGTATTTAGAGTTAGGCCTATATATTGCACAATTTGGAAGGCATACAGGTGTTCCGTTGAGGGACATTGAATATGTTTGGTATAGGCCTACTTAATATAGTCCAATTGCATATAATATATCTCTATATATGTATATATACATATATATATATATATGTATGTATATATATACTGTATATATAAATACATATATATATATATATGTATGTATGTATATATATATATATATATATATATATATATACAAAGACAGAACACAGTGTTATATTTCACATTAGTGCTATTATGTCACCTTCGTGGGCATTTAATGCACCGTATTTTCTGTCTGTTGTGGATGGGTTGTCAAAAATGTAGTTTTGTAACAATAAGTCTAAATAGCTGTGCAGACTAAATGCATTGAAAGCTGGCTGCTTACCTCTACAGGGAACTTTCCAACACGGTAAGATATGTAAACAATGGAGGCAGAGCCATAAGAGATCGACACCACAGTCAGGTGGGCAGCACAAGTACCAAACACCCTCAGCCGTTCAGCCATGCTCTTCTTGGATAATGACACGCTAATCAGAACATATGAAGTCAGGATGAGGACTCCCGTGACAAGCAGAGCCACCAAGGCGGAGGCAAGGGAGAGGATACTGGCCGAAGAGGTGTCCCCACACACCAAACGTCTCACAGAGGACGGGTCACACCAGCCATGGCGCACAACATTGGGGCCGCAGTAGATTTGTTGCCAGGATGGGGCAGTCCCTGGGAGTGTGCAAAAGGCCCCAAAAGCCCAGGCACCTGCAATGAGGAGACAGCGGACGGGCCTGGTCATGACCGCTGTGTATTGCAATGGGTTGCAGACGGCCATGTAGCGATCATATGCCATGACCGTTAGGATGGCGCGTCCAGTGACAGCCAATTGGATGAAGAAATACATTTGCAGGAAACAGCCGGGGACAGAGATGGTGTGAGTTTTGGTCAGCAATCCAGAAAGCATGTTAGGGATGGTGACTGTTGTGTACAGTACATCAACAATGGACAAATTCCCAAGAAAGAAGAACATAGGGGAGTTGAGCTTTGGGTCGGTCCAACTCTGTATACAAACAACAAACAAAGCAAACAAACAACATTTAAGAAAAGGATCAAATCCTGAAAATAGGAAATCCTAAAGAAATCCCTTTATTTATGACAATCTTAAAAATGAATAAATACATTTACACATATGCAACACCTGAGAATACAGAGCAGCCAGATGTATTAAAAATAAATGTATCTACAAATCAAGTCTTTTTTTATACATAAATATGCACTTGAGCCAGAGACTGTTACATAGAATAAAGAGAGACATGCAACAGAACACAATTAAACAAAAAACAGCAATCTCACCAGGAAAATGATCACGCTGTTTCCAACCAGGATGAAGATGTAAGCAAGCAAGAAGATAGCAAAAGCAACGGTCCTTATCTCCCTCAGACCGGTGATACCCTCGATAATAAAGTAGGACACGACTTCAGGAGGCCTGGTGCTATTCTGAGTGCTGGCTCTCTGACTGGCAGCCCAGGTCACGTAGAAGTCTTAATAAAGAGGAACAGAGAAATCAAGAAAACAACAATAAGCTAGCAAGTAAACACATGAATATTTCATCTTCATTCATTAGATATGAATTCAAAGTTTGTGAGTGAAAAACTGAAGAATCAATTATTTTGTTGATTGGTTGAACTTTAATTGAGTAAGAATTGCTAGTAAAACTGGAATAATAGGAGTTACTGTGGTAGTAACAGAATCAGAACTCACTCACTCACCATCATTAGGCCAGGGTTGAGTGGTGACAAACTCTAACAAACGCTAATTAACCATACAAATATGCCACACCCCCCCAAACCCGCCACAGCAACCTTCTATTCAATGTCAGTGCCTTGCGTTGCTTTTGAAGTAGCGCATGCATTGAATGTTTCCCACATGTGGGTTGAAAGCACATCCTTCAGCCAAACTTGATATCGTATTTAGCATAAAAGAACCACCCTTATATAGTGTGAAATTGTTACAAGTTGGTGTGATGTCTACGGGTGCGTGAAACAGTAGTATCCTATGAAATGTCATGTCCTGGTGCTGAGTCACCAGGGGGCATTGTTGTTGCACTGTGTCACATGATTAAAAGGATGAGGCAAATTCAGATTTTCTCGCAACACACATTCAGCACTTTAAGCCCCTTAATCCCATCTCCCTCATGAGAGGCTTGCATAGGGCGCTAGGTGAAATTGTGACATTATTACTTTAGTTCTTTGATTGCCTTATGGGCTTGTTCCGTGCTCGCACTTGCGTGCAAGGAAAATTCAACAATGTACCAATCAACATGGGCCCCGCCCACATACGCCACATGACACTGTGTATATAAGGCCGCATAGAGCGGCACTCTCTCAGCAATGGAGGGTACAGCAGGTGGGAAACTGGACGGCTAGTCCTGCAATTGTAGAACTAGAGTTAAAATAACTGTTGTTCTATTTCTTGTAGGCTACGTCATCTAGGCTTCCCCTTATGGGTTAAGGTGAAGCTGCGAGCAGAGCCTGATAAATATATGTGTAAGTCCTGTGGCACATCGGACTCAAGAAGACATGTATGTGCAAAACACAGCCATAATAACAGCCATAATTAAAACATTTGGGGATATTCCTAAATACTAATATAAATACAGAACCCTTTGCAGATCCTTAGTTTCATATGTCACTACAATTACAACTTGGAACACAACTACAATAATGTTCATTCCAACGCAAAGTTCAAGAAACACCTCAATAAAAATTACATACCAGCAGGGCTGCCTGGTAGATTTTCAAATGTCATCAGTTCCATTCTACTCAGTCCACAGGTAAACAGTAACACAAAAGTGTCATCACAAAAAGGGGATATTTATCAACTAGCCAATGATTATAAATATAAGTGTATATATGTCAAATATGTTAAATGGAACCCACTTATTTTCTTGTTGCATTTAACAGGAAAAACAATTATGATAATAATAATAATATTAATAATCCATTGTAATCCTTAATAAAAATAAACAAGCTTTCTATACATATTAAAATACAGGGTAATGAGGCATACAATTTGTGTATTTGGCATGTACAAATCATTTATGTACATTAAATAGTAAATGGAGTAACTGAATATTATTTGTCCATAGATCCTACCTGAGCCACGCACTTCACCTTGCAGTGCTTGGAGATATTTCACTTCTCACAACTAGCCAAATGGAACATAATCTTAAATACCCATTTGGTCTTGATCAAAACCAACCCCAAAACCGAAAAAAAACTTGTTAAATCACACCCACTATATGAGCAAATTATAATTATTACAATTTTGTGACTTGAGGGAGGTTGTAATGTCCCTGGCTAACCTACATTGAAAATAATTGGGGACAATGTATATTGTCATGGTAACAGTTGTTTTTGTCACAAACATAATGAGTCACACAATTAGAGGTGTGTGTGTGTGTGTGTGTGTGTGTGTGTGTGTGGGGGGGAACAAAATGTATTAGCCTAATTTGTTTAGGCTGCACAATATTTTGGCGACTATCACTCCCGGTAATTGGCACAGGGATGTGTTAACCTGTTAATTAGTTTGGCACGACTCAGACAAAGAGGATGAGTAAGGCTCCGATCTTTTCTGTTCCTCATGTTCTGTTGTGCTGGCCCCAAATATTAAAATAAACAAAGTATCTATCATTTATTTTATATTCAAAGATTATTTTGTTTCAGTTGTAGTCGTCATCATTTGTTTATGTTACTTCGACTTCCTTTAAGAGGTAGCTATACCTTTAATCAGCGTGGTTTTCAGTGATTTTGTACTCTTTATTCCAATACATCTATGCTTTAAGCAAGTAGCAGCTTCTGCTTTTTTTCCTCTCAAATGAGATTATGTTTCTTGCGTGATAATCCCCCAACACTCGTTAGTACATTATACCACTTTAAGAAATTGCATGACCAATTTGTTGTTACTGGGAGCACTTTAAACTAACCAATAGCTAGCTATAAGCTAATCGTAACCAAGTCTCACTAATAATCCGTTTTTTTTAATAATTCTGGGGGCGCCAAAACTCTGGACACTGGATTTCAAGTTAAGGTGTTTAACTATTGAAATATACCTGTTCAAATTTTAAATGTATGTTTAAGTGTTATGGTATGGATACAGACCAGTCCTCCTTTCCAATGAAGAAAAATCATTGAGCATCTGTTATCTGTTAATGTTGATGGTTAATAACCGGGTGGAGAGCAAGTCAGAAAAAAATTAGCATCTCAAACACATGTCACGGTTTAGGTGACCGCTAAACTCCACCCAACACAGGATTTCAATTCTCCAGCACACACATCACACAAGAGACCAGGATATTAATAAAATAAGGGTTGCTTTATTAATCAAAAATGTCATAAAAAAACAGGTAGTAAGATCCCTATAGACCCACCCGCAGCGCCACTCTTACTCCGTCCCCTACTGCTCACGTGGGCAGTGTAGAGCCTCCTTAGGTGAATGTTACCCCTTAGTACTCTCCCACTGCAACCTAGACTGGGCACACGCCACAACCCAAAACAATGGGCACACCGGTGACACTCCCACTAGGACCCACCCTTGGCGCTGCCCTACACTGCCACCCCTCTAAAAGGACCCTCAAGCTACTGGGGTAAATGGGGTATTGGGGGAAGGAAGGACATACGGGACAAAACATCAATTGGAGTGGGGATGGGTTCTCGCTCCCTGCACTGCCGAGAACTCAGTCCCCACAAAAATAAAAATAAAGAGTCCCTTGTCTGAGCGGGACGTGGTTGGTGGCTACGCCTTGACTTACACAACGCCGCCGCTTGTCCCACCAGCAACACGGCCAAAATCGCCTCTCTCTCCGAGCGCTCCACTTCGCTTGAAACCAATCATCAACATCACAGAGTCCTTACAAGAGTCCAGAACTCACAGTCATCACTGAGAAAAGTCTTTCAGGTACTGAGGTCAGTTAACCAGATGAACCTGTTACAGTTACTTTTATCCTTTGTTTGTGCATCCCAGTCTCTGTTTGTTTGGATGTGGCAGACGTGCTCTGACTGTGCCTGAGGAGAGTGTCCATATCCTTGACTGAAATAGTCCACTGTTATCATGTAGTCCTTATTTTGAAAATAAAACAGATGTGAATCCATCTTAGCCCATGCTCTCGGGTCTGCATGTTTCGCATTTGGTAACAATGTTCTTATTAATTCCTTGCTAATATACACATTCCCGCATTCTCCTGAGACATCCCTAAATTTCAAGATGAGAAGAGTGGATAGGACAAGTTATATCAGTTCTAAGTGCATCCGGTATCACTGCTCTCTCTCTTCTGAACAGGATGCCACCCTGGAAGCTTAGTTCATCCTGGAAGGAGTAGTAGTGCTGGTCTCTTTGGTGCACTATGAAGTGGCTTACTGTGAATATTCTCTTGCGGCTATGTACTGGCACCTGTCCTTATATTGGTGGAATGTTCCATCCCAAACACTTTTGCCAAATATTTCTCTATTCGGGCATAGCCCCTCTCAGTTGGTGTCAGGGCAGCTCCCAGCCTGTTTCCGATGCATCACAAGCACAAGTGCACAAGTGCAGTACAGCACAATTAATTTCTCTGCATCACCACCGTCAAATAGATCACAACATTCCCCAACCAGAAGCCGTGGATGAACAGAGAGGTCCGCCTACTCCTAAAGGCACGTGACGCTGCTTTTAGGTCGGCCGATGCACTGGCCTACTGTTTAGCCAGGGCTAATCTGAAAAAGAGCATCAAGCAGGCCAAGCTCAAACACAAGCGAAGGGTTGAAGACCACTTCAACAATTCCGATCCCCGACGCATTTGGCAGGGCATCCAGGCCATCACGAATTATAAACCCTCTAACAACTCCCCCCCCCAACCACCGACTTATCCCTCCCTGACAAACTCAATAATTTCTTTGCCCGCTACGACCGGAACAACCCCGAACTGCCCACCAGGGCTACTCTCCCTGTTAACCACCAACCCCTCACCCTATCCCCCACAGATGTGCGTGCGGCACTGAGCAGAACAAATGCGCATAAGGCAGCTGGTCCTGATGGCATCCCCGGTCGCGTGCTCAGGACCTGGAGCAGCTGACCGAGGTCCTTACTGACATTTTCAACTTGTCACTAGCTCAGGCAGTTGTCCCTGTGTGCTTTAAAACCACCTCCATTGTGCCAGTGCCAAAACACTCTTCTGCAGCGAGCCCCAATGACTTCCGCCCTGTTGCACTTACCCCCATCATGAAGAGCTTTGAGAGGCTGGTCCTGGCTCACCTCAAATCTGGCCTGTCACCCTCACTAGATAAATACCAATTTGCCTACCGTGAGAACAGGAGCATGGAGGACGTCATTTCCTCAACTCTTTACTCCGCTCTCTCTCACCTGGATGAGAGCAACACCCACGTGAGAATGCTGTTCATAGACTTCAGCTCAGCATTTAACACCTTCATCCCCTCCAAACTCATCTTCAAACTTGGTGACCTCATGAAAACCAAGAACCTTGACATCAACCACTCAGTTTGTAAATGGTTACTAGGCTTCCTAACCAACAGACCCCAGTCAGTCAGGTTAGACCATCTCACCTCCTCCACCCTCACTCTAAACACCGGCGTTCCACAAGGCTGTGTGCTGAGCCCTCTGCTCTACTCCCTCTTCACCCACGACTGCACTCCTGCACATGGTACAAACACCATCATCAAGTTTGCTGACGACACAACGGTGGTGGGCCTCATCAAAAACAACGATGAGGCAGCATACAGGGAGGTCCAGCACCTGGTGGGGTGGTGCGCTGACAACAACCTGGCCCTCAACACCAAGAAGACCAAGGAGGTTGAGCATGTCTCCAGCTTCAAATTCCTGGGGGTCCACATCTCCGAGGACCTCTCCTGGTCCCTCAATACTGCCTCACTGGTAAAGAAGGCTCACCAGCGTCTCTTCTTCCTGAGGAGACTGAGGAAAGCCAACCTGTCACCTCAGATTCTGGTGAACTTTTACCGGTGTGCTATTGAAAGCATCCTCACCAACTGCATCACAGTGTGGTACGGCAACTGCACTGTTTCCGACCAGAAAGCGCTGCAGAGGTTGGGGAAAACCGCCCAACGCATCGTTGGACTACCCCTCTCTGCAATAAACACTACCCACCACAAACGGTGTCTGAGGAAGGCACAAAAAAATCGTGGATAACCCCTCTCACCCCAACCATGGACTGTTTGCCCTCCTCCCCTCCGGGAGGCGCTATAGAAACCTCTGTTCCAAGTCAAGCAGGCTTAGGAACAGCTTCTTCCCCTCCGCTGTCATCTCACTGAACTCTATACCACGATGACAGCCCCCCCCCCCTCTCTGAACCACAGCCGCCCTCCTCTACCTTTCACCATCGATGTCTTCAACGGCCTTGCACTGTATCATAACTCCCTACCTGTAGTTTTCATATTTATAGTTATACATACCTGTATGATAGTCATGTACATTTCTACTGTACTTACCATATATATATATTAATCAACTGTTGATATAACTACACACCCCTGCTTAGTACCTGCTGTATATACATTTATATTTATCTTTTGATACAACTGCATACCCCTGCTCACTACCTGTTTATACTTGTATACTTACCTTGTATATATATATATATACCT
>OMKM01135953.1:0-14827 GCA_900302325.1 Muraenolepis marmorata | reverse complement strand
CACGGTTCGCCACTTGGCAACAAACATCCCAATCCAGATTACTTTAATCAATAGTATATAGTATACTATATGAATCTAATCTAATCAAAATACTAAAATAATTAGAGGTTAAGACAACGTATTTTCCTCATTTTAATCAAATATCAGTGAATATTAAGGAGACTCAGATCCATCGCCCACTGATATATAAATCAACCAATTTTCACTCCAAATGACATGGGATAATAGCTTCCCACCCAGCTGACCCTGCATGGCACACAGCCTCCATCTTGTGGTGAAAGAGGGACTGCTGTCAGCCGTGACATACTGGCTATAGGGTGTTTTTAAATGTTTAAAAACATCCCTTTGGCATAATTTGTGTCTTAAGTTTTTCAGATGCAGCTTGGCCAACCTATGCATAGGTTTGCCACAAGACCTCGAGTATCTCTTTCTACATGACAGTCAAACACGAACGTGTGTTGCTGTTGTATGACTTGCCTAGCACCTACACCACCAGCCAGTGGAATCTTATAATGTAGTGTTGAAAATATAGTCTTCGTCCTCACAGTCCTCACACCATTCGAGGAGCTCACGCGAGACCAGATCAGTTTATCAACAGCCCCGGCAGCTCATGTTATTCTAGCCACCTGACATTGGAAAAGTGCTGACATTGGCCAGGGTGTGAAGATATTTCACTGTAGCGCTGCATTTTTTTTGCAAATAGCATGGTTCTGTTCATTCATTCACTGTTGTCAATTTATAATGGGATTGGTTGTATATTAAATAAAAAATGTCAATTCAGATTTACACTAAGATTTCCAAAAAATATTTTGACTACCGGTATTGCTGTGTTATTACGTTTCTGTTCAACCAAATGGTTGCGTTAATCTTATGTTCATGCTATATGTTCTTGTTCCCCGTCCCTTCAGATGCCGTGCGAGAAGTTAGGAAGTATTCCAACATGGAGCACGGCAAAGATGCCAAGCTTAACCCGAACATGTTTGACCACCTGCACATGAAGCTGTTCAGAGCCCAGAGGAACCTGTACATCTCTGGCTTCTCGCTGTTCCTCTGGCTGTGAGTCTGCAGACAGCCCTTATACTCCTTACATGTATAGCTTTATCAATTATCACTGTAAGACATATTCGGTACCTTCTTTCCTCTTCTTAGGGGGAGTTACGACTGAAATGTAATGTTACTTAGTATATTCTGCTTTTTATTCACCCTTTGCTGCTAGACTGCAGCATAGACCTTGTCTTAAAGGGGCAGTAAACCCAACATATTTTTTTGTTTATTTTAAACATTGTAATATGTCTATGATCATCAACATAGTATTCTTTGTCATTTTGTCACCGTTACTGAAATCCTGTCAACTCCTGTCTCTGCCAGCCAGTTTGTGAAAGTTCCACTCTACTCTGAACGCACCGAATTGCCTTTTCGAATACACTTCCGTGTCACGGCAAAATATTTCTTGGTGCTCCGGCTGGGCAAGGATGTTTACTGTTGCACTCGAAGCTTTTCAGTGCTCTGTTTAAGCCTGTGTTTCTCTGTACCCGTCAACTTGAATTTGAACAGCAAACGATGTCCGGCGAATGATTGATTACATTAATGAACATTAAAACATCATATCATGGTTAACATGGAGCACCTTGCGGGTGGGATGTTGGTCTTCACAGGGTGATGAGGCGAGTGATCACCCTAATTAACCAACTGGCCAACCTGCACGACACCTCCACAGCCCTGCAGATGCAGGCTGACGGCAATAACGAGGTGGCCAAAAAGTACATGGAGGACAACGAGCTGCTAAAACAAGTAAGGCTGTATACATTTCAAGAGACACAACATGCCATTACTAATACTTTTTATTTAAATGGTTACTCTTCCATTTGCTGCCACCTTCCAATGGAGTCCTGGTGAAGCTCCTATACAGCTCCTCTTAATACATGTGAATGTATGTGATGGTTTGGGGACGGTGTAGTGTTGTGCTCTGTTGTTCATGCTGAGGATGACTATAGTGTCGTATGTCTACGGTATGTGATTTTAGACCCTGATGAAAGGAAATGGGGAAAAGGCTAACACAGAAGGCATGGAGCTGTTGAAGGAAACGGTGGAGAGGCTAAAAGGAGAATTAAAGACCTCGGGCGATGGTAAGTCCATGCATGCATGCATGCATGTGACCCTGGTGTGTTTGTGTGTTTCTATTCTGGATAGCGATGCAGATACTGAACGTTGGTTGTAAATGTGTTGCTAGAGATTTGGCCCTTGTTTCCTTTCCAGCGCTGAAGAAGTCCCAGTCAGAAGCCGAGGCCACGAAGGGACGGTCGGACGGACTGGCCAGGGAGTACGACAGACTGCTGAATGAGCACCAGCTGCTGCAGGTGACACAGCACGCAGGGCCTTTTCCATCCACCCACCCTGTCATATTGAGTGTCGGACCTTCCTTTCCTGAGCAAGTGTTATACAATCGGTTAAAACATTTTTAAAACATTACAAGCCGCCGCAAACTTTTGTTTCCTGAATCCTGTTCCTAAACTACTTAATACATTAGATTGAGTTCTGATCCTTAAATGTAGAGAGAGTAGATCATCTCTATTTGATTTGCTGTAAGTTTTGTCTCCCAAGGTTTGGCAAGGAGTCAAAAGAGAAACTATTACTACTACTCCTATCAGCCTGTAGATTAACAAATAACATTTGTGTGTTTTGATGATTTCCCAGAACGCTCAGGACAGTGGAGACAAAAAGGACAACTAGTTTTGATGGACGACGGAAGTTTGTGCAAGTTTATGAGAAACCGTACGATGATCCGCCCCGATGTCTTGAGACACCAACCATTATCCTCTTAAGGAAATGCAGGGCTGCAGTGCATGAAATTGTTTTCCCTGGCACGAGAAATTGCCTGAGCGGAACCATTGCTTTCACCGACGCTATGCACTTTTCCTGGCTGTGATTTAGTATAATTAGCATAACGCTGTGATGAGGGCGAGCTGTAGCCTATTGTCCGGATGGGTTTACACATCTGAGGGTCACATGAACCCCAGGTCCAGATGCCAGAGCACTTGTGACGAGGTAAAGAGTCTTACTGTATTTTTGTCATATCACCTTTATCATAGTTCAGAGTGCTATAGGGTGTACTATAGAACTATAGTCAGTTGCAGGCACTTTATGCTTTTCTATGTAAACCCATCGTATACTATGCAATTGTAATTCTTTTTACCAGTTTCTCCACATATTGAAAAAGTCTTAATTGAATGTATTTGTCATGTTACCCCAAATTCAACATGCTGTATTTTGCTCTTATCTTTCTACTTATTTTATTTGTTTTGTCTTTCATATAGATTAAATAGAATAAAACGTTACATCAATTGTGTTTGGTATTATTATTTCATGGCCTCATATTAAAGGAAATATCTTTAACTTTAGTACCTTCAAGGGTAATTTTTTTACATGTCTGTCCTTGTTGCAGTTAATGTTAAAAGCAATTACTGTGTAATAATAAATGCAGCTTTGTAACATACATCATGTAATTAATGGAATTACGTTTCCGGGGCTATCAACACTTAAGATGAGAAACAAATGTGGGCAGAGAATCTGAGAATAAACGGGAGGAATGTGACATTCCAGCGTGTCACTGGTGCAGAGTGCAATGTCATGTAAAAACATTCAGCCCACTGGACATCAGAGGAAACACCTCATCTAAATCTTAGTTGGTGGCATACACAGGTCACAAGATGTCACCACTGGGCAATAAATCCCTCGCATACACAGAAATTCAAGATTAAATTTAAAATCATACAACAAGATGCTCCAGCAATATTAAGAAGCACAACATGTCAGAAGTTAGGCCTGATAAAGAGACGTGTGTAGGGAAAGACAATGACATTTTATAAGACTGAGGAATTATTTTCTGGATTAGGCTGCTTACCTGGACAGCACCACAGATTGACAGCACAGTCAAGCCAGTTGTCATGCTCCAAGGAAGTCATTGATGAATTACACCGAATGGAACAGATGTTTGTCACCACAAGCCAACTGAATGGGTCAACAGCATGGTAACTGTATTTACACCAAGGAAGATTTGAATTTGCATGGACCCAAAAGATTTTAATCTAGCAATAAAAAATAAACGCTATCCACTGCTGAGTGGGGAAGGTGTAGCCCGCATGCCAAAGGCAAAGTACTTTTCGGTATTGAACACCGATCAGGGATTTTGGCAAATCAAGCTTGATGACGATGAAAGCTCCAAGCTGTGCACAATGAACACTCGCGCTATCGCTTCCTGCGTTTACCCTTTGGGATATCATCAGCATCAGAAGAATTTCAGAGGTCTGTGGCGCAGATGATAGAAGGCTTGGATGGAGTTGTTAACATCATTGATGACTTGCTGGTGTGGGGAGACTCAAAGGAAGAGTATGGTCACAGGTTGGTGACACTACTAGAGAGGGACAGAGGAAAAACCCTCAAGTTAAACAGAAACAAAGGTAAAATCAGAATGACGGAAATAAAATATATAGGCCACATTCTCAGTACTAATGGATTGAAACCTGCTGAGGAGAAGGTCAGAGTAGTGGTTAAGCTACCATCGCTGGAAGACAAACAAGCACTCCTCAGATTCACGGGTCTCCCCCATGAATCAATGCTCCATTAAGAAAACAGCTGGAGAAGGACACTTAATGGCACTGGGACCAAGACCAATGGAAAAGCTTTGAAGAACTCAAAGCAGCTGCTCACGAATGCCCCCACACTGAAATGTTAGGACGTCAACAAGCCTGTAATGCTATCAGTAGATGCAAGCTCAGAAGGCATGGGTGC
Organism: Muraenolepis marmorata; assembly: GCA_900302325.1. NCBI lineage: Eukaryota > Metazoa > Chordata > Actinopteri > Gadiformes > Muraenolepididae > Muraenolepis > Muraenolepis marmorata. The sequence continues at coordinate 10,039 of OMKM01135953.1, read as the reverse complement.
AGTCATAATGCAGGAGGGTAAGCCTGTTGCATACACCTCACGTGCACTCACTGTGCACTGTTAGCGCAAGTATGTGCAAATGGAAAAATAATTGCTTGCAATCGTATACGGGTGTGAGAAATTCCATAAATTTGCTTATGACAATGTGATTGAAGTCAAAAGTCACTAGCCACTGGCGAGTATCTTTAAACCACTTCTCCACCAGGCTCCTTTGAGGCTGCAGTGAATGCTGCTAAGACTACACAAATATAGTCTTAAGGTCACGTACAAGCCAGGCAAAGAGCTCCACAGGCTGATGCCTAAAGCAGTGCCTACCTCAGAAACGGAGGAGGAATTGTTGAAAAACGATCTGGTTGTAAACTGCATTGCACACCAGCTACCCATGAGAGAGAGGAAAAGCAGGAAATGTTCAAAGTAATGACTGCAAAGGATATGGAAATGCAGCCGCTGATGAACACCAAAAGGATGGCCATTAAAACAGGGGTGCACTTCCAGACATATTACAGCCATACTAGACTTTCAGAGAGGAGATCACGTGGGATGATGTCTGAAATCCAAACAACCTACCTCTACATCATTGCTTACCAGTGAAAAGACATCTCAGGTGTGCGATAAGCTAAGAGAAGAAAAAAAAAATCACAAAAGATGTACTACTAACGACAAACATGACTGCAAGACACTGCAGTCTGGAGTAATCTACTTCAATTCTACTTCAAATTCTAATTCACTTTTCACTTTTCACATGTCACTTTTCAGTTGAGTTATTTATTAATATATTATTCTGCCAATTTGCACTATACGTATTGTTGTGTATTGTATATACCTACGTATTACTGTAATAATACTGTAAATTTATCTTCATTTATCAATACATTTAGATTTCATTTAACTATATTTTTGTTTATACAATTTTTATTTAGTTGTTTTGTTTTTTAGCTTAGGTATTAGTATTTTGTGTGTGCATTTATTCCCCCTGTGTCAACTGTTGCACCTTAATTTCCCTCGGGATTAATAAAGTAATCTGAATCTGAATCTGAATCTGAAAATCGGAAACATTTGAGGAAGACCGATGAGGAGGAAAACGATGCGACATCAACACCTTCATTGATGCAATGTCCTGAAAGGTGGAAGAACAGCCAGAAGCAGACACACCTGTGAATCTAAGCACTGATATGCATGAGAATCAACCACAAACACCCTCACATCTGACTAGGTCTGGAAGGCAAGTCAAAGTTCCAATGAGATACAGGGACTGAACAGTCTAACTCATGCACATGTGCACACATGACCACTATACACTTCAAGCTCAAGTTCAGAGTCTTGTTTATTATGGATGTTTATTGTTTATTACTGCGATGAGATGACATGACATGATTTTTATTTGCGAGTAGTGTTATCTACTTGTGAATGCGTTATAGGCCTCCTGAGATGTGTTTTGAAGAATTTATTACAAATGCTGACTGATGGTTAACACCCCTGTGTAGTGTGTGTGTGTGTGTGTGTGTGCTGTGTATTGTGTGTGTGTGTTCATAAAAGGTCCTCGAGTTGTGGCGTGTGGGGCAGGGGGGGATGACGCCGCTCGTCGCAGGAACGGGGGTTTAGTTGTAGTTTGTTTATATGGTCATGTTTACGCTCTGTAACATGTCGCCTCTGTAACTTTCTCTGGATTGGCACTTTTCAAAGCACGAGAAAGTGGTGCACTATTATCTAAGCGACTCTCTATAATTCTTGCACAGTATAGATTTACTCTCATTCTCTGATAAGTAAATAGTTTGTTTGAGCTTCTTTCCTGTGGATTAGGGATATTGGCATGGTTTTTGATATCGACATTTTTTTGTTGTAGCTAGTAGCATAGTTGCCTAGTGCAGTCACAACTTCGGCTGACTATTATGTTAACCAACTAACGTCATTTTGTCATCACGTTGGTGAAGCCTGCTTTGCTGTGAATGACCTATAAGTCCATATCGTATCATCATAATATTATTAAAATGACCAGGGAGTCAGTCAAGAGTGAGTCAGTATACTGAGCACTGGGCTACTTGTCCATGGCACCTACTTCTCAGTTTTGTGGTTCTGGGAATAGTGCAGTAGTTGTGCATATTAAAAGTACCGCAAGGATGGTGGGTGGGGTCCAACTGATTGCAATAGGCCATCTGGCCAAAAATCCCAGGGTCATCTATGCATATAGTTTTACATAAGCCATGGCGTTACAGTTAAACCGCTTTTCATCTGTTTCCTATGGCAACTAAATGTCAATCATTTTATGTTGGGGAGAAACAAAAAGGATGAGGACTATGACGTCTATCTCCACAATTCACTAGACTTCAATGACATGTTGATAAATCAGTTTGCATGTCAGAAAGCACTTTGCAGTGAAATCTATTTGTTGAGGTTTTTGACATTCTTTTTTTGCCCGGCCACCTAACTTGAGCACCAGCAGCAACTCAATTTGGCATAATGATAATGCCATAATGGACACAATTACGGCAGACAATTTGTAGAAACCAAATAAACTTCCTAAACTCTCAATCAAGTCTTCAACTTCTTATAAATACATAGATGGTCAATGATTTAATCCACATCTTAATGTACAGAGACAGAAGTCATTTGACAAATTATATTGTTTTTTTAGTGAGCTCAGCAAAAAATTGTTTCTATTGGCACAGTAATCTCAGAAAAAGTATTTTTTCATTGTTTATTATCTCAACTTTTCTTAATTTTTGTTCCATTTCATCTTGTAAATTGCCAGTAAATTGCTCAAATAAAAGTACACTAAAAGGCCCAGCCAACCTGACACGCTGATCGTCTTCCTTCGGTAGATGAACAAAAGTGTCTGGCTGATGTGAAGGCCGAGATTCTCACGTATCTGAAAGACGCATTTTCTACACTTAATCCAGTCTGAATTTAAGAATGTGCTTTGGGGAGAACTAAAACCTGAATTGCAGAGTGTTAAACTGGGTAACGTCGTAATTTTCTTGTATTTTTAAGTTACTCTATAGGATGATAGCAAGTCACCATGTGAGTTATCAAATATGATTGCCAAACACTCGTGGAATTACGGAACAATACAACCACAGACAAAGCAACAAAGGACTGGGACTTTGGACAGCGGGGGGAGGGGAGCCCATTCACCGGCCGGCGGCGCCAAGCCCCGAGGGGGCTAGCAAAAAACGCGCCCGCCGGAGGGGGTCCCGTGGCGGCCTACTGGTTAGGACACACCAAAGGGGATGGAAACCAGCCCTACAGCATTCTCCTTGCCAACGTCCAATCTCTTGCAAACAAGTCAGACAAACTGAATTGCCGTATCGCCTCACAGCGGAACATCAGGGAGTGTTGAGCCATGATTTTAATGGGGACCTGGCTGTCCTCCTTGATACCTGATAAAGCAGTGCAACCACTAAGATTATTTTTGTTTCGGACTGACAGAACAGCTGAGTCAATGGGGAAGAACAAAGGTGGGAGCGTATGCTGCTTGGTGAACATCAACTTATTTAGAATTACAGACAATCAAGTCATTCACTCTGGTCCTTAACTTTCCGAGGGCAATCCCCGCTATTCTCATGGCGGCGGTTTACATCCAACCAAGGGCTAATGGACAAACTTCACAGCGAGGTGAGCAAACTTCAGAATCGCTTCCCCCGAGGCAATCCCCACCGTAGCAGGGGACATTAACCGCTGCAATTTAAAGAAGGTATTGTCAAAATACTACCAACAAGACTCTTGATCACTGATATACACATACACGGCCAGGTTTTGGGAAATCAGACCACTACTTCTACTCCCTGTTTACAAACAGAAGTTAAAGGCCACGCCCACAACTGTGAGGAACATGCGTCGCTGGACAGACAACGTCGTACTACATCTGCAGGGTGGACTGGAAGTCAAGGACTAGAGTGTATTCAATACCACTGACCTGGATGTGTATGTAGATCATGACACAGCATACGTTAACAGGCTAGTGAAGGAATAAATCCGGACCAGTCTGTCGGCTCACTCCCTAGACCAACTCCAGTTTGCATACAGACCAAACAGGTCTGTCGACGACGCCATCTCCCTAGCACTACACACAGCCCTGGAGCACCTAGACAAATAGGGACACCTACGTCAGACTGTTGTTCATCAACTACAGCTTGGCGTTCATCACCATTGTTCCCTCCAAGCTAGGTCTGAGCGCCCCCCATCTTTAACTGAAGTATGGACTCCCTGACAGGCAGGCCTCAAGGGGTGAAGATTGGGAACAACCACTCATCCACTCTGGTCCTCAACATCAGCATCACCCCAAGGCTGCTGCCTCAGTCCCCAGCTGTACTCACTGTATACACATGACTGTACTGCCACACACAACAACAATCAGATTATCAAGTATGCAGACGACACCACAGTCATCGACCTCATAAGCGAGGACGACGAAACAGAGTATAGAGATGAGGAAGTCCGGCTGACACAATGGTGCAAGGACAACAGCCTTTCACTGAATGTCAGCAAGACTGAGGAGATCATAGTGGACTTCAGGTGTCACCGGTGCACCCACTCCACCATCAGCCTGGACGGGACACCGGTGGAAATCGTCAGCTGCTTCCGTTTCCTAGGACTACAGATCTCCGACAACCTGGTGTGGACCTGCAACACAGAGGTCATGATTGAAGAAGGCACACCAGCACCTCTATGCTCTGCGGCGCCTCAGGAGAAGCGGCATAGGCAAACGGTGGCTATTGAACTTTTACCGTAGCACTGTAGAGAGCGTCCTGATGGGTGGCGTCACTGTGTGGTATGGCAACACCACTGCACGGGACAAGAAAGCCATCCAGAGGGTCGTGAGGACGGCAAAAAAGTTGAGATCTTAAGAAAAGAGGAGATCTTAAGGACCAGATGTAGGAAGAAGGCCATGTCCATCACAAAGGACTGCAACCATCCTGGGCACCATCTCTTCTCCCCCCTACCGTCCAGTCGGCGATTATGCAGCATCTGTACAAGGACTACCAGGTTAAAGGATAGTTTTTCATCCACAGGCAGTGCGCCTACTGAACTGCTGGGAGTGCGGCCACTATCATAACATTGTCATTCTGGACTCGTATTCATTATTCATTACTCTTTACAGTTAATGCACTGTTCTGCACTGTACTGCACTGTATTCATGATGCTGTGGCACTACTGGCACTTTAAAATGCTTTTAAATACTTTTTTCACAATATAACATGTAAATATCACCCATCAATTCTTAATTGTTCTTTTTATGTGAATTCTTTTCAATTTTTTTTATTTGATTGTGTACAGTATTCTTATAATATTGTGTTCTATAATTTCGTACTGCGGAAGGGAATGGGGAGTAAGTATTCCATTGTACTTGTTGCAAATGGCAAATTCAGTTCTTGAATCTTGAAAGTTTATATCCACAGGCAGTGTGCCTACTGAACTGCTAGGAGTGCTGCCACCATCATAACGTTGTGTTTCATATCACATTACACTATCCTACACTATCATTCTTTTGCTGGACTTTCTTGACTCATTACAGCCACTGCACTGCACTCATGATGCTGCTGCACTACTGGCACTTTAAATTGTTTTTGCACAATTCAACACATATCATCCATCAGTCACTTTATTGTTTTGTTTATTGTGTGCAATATTTAATAGTATAGTGTTGTAGAAAATATTGTAATATTGTGTTCTATAATTTCATACTGCGGAAGGAAATGGGGAGTAAGCATTCCATTGAACTTGTTGCATATGAAATCTCTAATTTAGATATGCAGCCTTTTGGCATGTTCAGATCTAAATATAAATCTTAAACCTGGATTAATAAATCCTCTTAATTGGTCACATTCATTTACATTTACACCAGAGGAGGCTCGTCCATTGAGGAAAGGTAGAACCAAATTTCTGAGAAAATTAAACTTGCAAGAGAAAAATAAATACACATAAATGTAATAGATTCATCTTTGATAATATTACTATTTTAACACTTCGAAGGCACAATAATCATGTTCCTGTGTCAAACTACGAACAGCACCCCCTACCGCAATTGATAATTATTGTATTGAGGTCAGTCCTCCCCATTGAAGTCTATTATAAAACTGGCGAACCACAGCTGCTGGTGAGTCCTGGTTTTCAACATGAGTGTATCCAACCGTGAGAGAGGACGTTAGGGCGGGTCTAGCCAGACGCTCTGTGAACCAATCAGCAGAGCTCACTGCGCTGGTCAATACCCAATCAGAGTTTTGGGGGGAGCGTTATCATCATGCAATGATCTATCTTGTATTAAATTCATTAATTCTGCATTACAGACAACTCGTGGTCGTATATTTCAGACTTGAAACTTTTGAGTTTCTAACTCAAAGCTTTCCAGGTGCATGACACCAAACATAAACAGAAAGCATGGCTGACTGTGACAAGGTGTTTCTTTGGCTCGCGATTAGACAATTACCTGATTTACATGCATAACTGGTTTAACTATATGATAGTTGGTCTTATTTTTATTTAATTTAGGTTAATATACACATAAACACATGAAACGCTTCTATCTTATTCTTAATTATATTTGGTTTGTTTTGTAGAACTAGCCACTAGAACTTTTGATGAAAAATTTATGAAAAACACTTTTTTCCTGTCAGATCACAATCGATTTAAATTCTGTTGGCTTGTCTGCTAAAATTACCCACTAATACGCTGTCAAATTATATATAGAGGCCGGATGAGGTACTGCGTCATTGACGCTATCTTTATAGTCAGCCTATATTGTCATGTGAAGAACCAAATACAACTGTCATTCCCACTAGCCACCCAGGCTATGCATTATGTAGATATGTGGTCAGACCATCTCTTCAACATGTAAGAAGAGCAGCTTTCACAATCAATCAGACACTAATTACAATTCTAGCAAGCATTCATCAGTGCTTACTCCCAGAGAAAATTACATTTTCTAAATTAGATAATATCTTTGTCTAGCCTGTTTCTCCCAGACAACACTGAGCTCAATTTAAGGTCAGTATCAGATTTTGACCATTTTCTTAAAATCAACGTCTAAGAAATATAATACAAAATCATCAGCTCTTGAGATAGCTGTAAGATCCAAAAGAAAACTTGATTGGCTAATTCATTTCTCAAACTGGCCTTATCTACTATATTGCTTCCTCTCATAAGGTTTAGGATACCAGTTCAGACTTCAGTAATCTCTCAATAAGAGCTGATTCATTTCTGATAAGACAAAGAAAAGACAGTTGTAAGCGGTGCAATTTTCCTCTGGGTATAGCTTCCACCACCTGACCCTGACTTTTTATTTTCATTTTTTGTAAACAATGTTTATTCATTTAACATAGTTACAAGACACAACATACCTAAAACAAACTTACATAAACAATGAAAAAAACTGGCGAAGACAAAACAGGACATCTTTTGAAAAAAATAATCATAAAAACGAAATAAAACCAAAAACAATAACAATTTGGCCATTGCAACATTATCCTAAAAAGTGTACATAGTCACAGCAGTTTCAGAATTACTACCAGATCCCTCTCATGGATTCCCATTTTTCTTATTTCTTAGCATGTTTGACACATTAACATTCCCCTTACAGTTGAGTAAACGGGCCTATCAAAGGTTTAATTTGATCTTCTTAAAAGGTTATCTTCTCCCTAGAACAGCCATTACTCATTTCCCTCAGCCACTGGCCCACCTGTGGCCTCTGACTGTTCTTCCATGACAAGGCAATGGAGCGTTTTGCTTGGAGTAAACACAATCTCACGTTCATGAGATTATTTGTATTCTTTGTTATGACTAGGGCGGAAGGGTGAAGTCCCAAAATAAACAATTGAGGATCAAGAGGTATCTTTACATCTCATTATTTGTGAGATCTCGCACCAGAAAGTTGCAATCTCTTTGCACTCCCACATGCAGTGGAAAAGTGTTTCTTTAGACTGTTCACACCTAATACAAATATCTGGAATGTTATTATTGAACTGATGTAATCTCCCGGCTCATCAGTCGTTGTAGCAATTTAATCTCATATTCGCAGTTGGTCTATGTGCCTCTGTAAATATCACACCCCAGTCATCCAAGAAAATATCCTCCTGTATATCTTCCTTCCAGGCATTAAGCCGGTCAGTATTCAGTGGAGTTAAAAACCTACAGTTAATATAGCACTGAAATATGCTTTTTTCCATGACACTTATTAGAGATCAATTGTTCCAGTTCAGAAAGTGGTGGGGGAGTTAATAACTGATTGTGGGACACGGTTATAAAGCTTCGTACCTGTAAGTATTTTAAAAAGCTGCTATTTGAAAGACCAAATTGAGTAAGTAACTGTTCAAATTACATCAGTGTTTGGTATTGGAATGTCCCCTATTTTTGTTAGACCTTTGGTTGCCCAATGATATAAACATGTATGTGTTAAGTGGGAATTTAGGGGTAAGTGAAAATGCTTCTATGTTTACCCACGCCCATGGGTTGGGGGAAAGTAATACATTATGCTGCACAATTGCGCGGCCAAGTAATACCATTGGAAGTTAGGAAGTTTGAGTCCTCTGTTATATGGTAATAAATATAATAATGGCAAACTTAGCCTGTGTTGTCTGTTATTCGAAATTGGAAAGCTGGAATTGAGTTAGCGATGTCCGTAAGGAACAAAATGATGTCGTCCGCGAAAAGAGCTATGTGATGTTCTTACTGTCCAAACCTGACACCTGAAATATTCTTGTGTGTCCTGACAGCTATGGCGAAGGGTTCTATGGCCAGTGTAAATAGGAGGGGTGACAAAGGGCACCCCTGTCTGACCCCCCTCTCTATTCATATTTAATGGTTTAGAAATAACATTGTTAGTCAGGATTTCAGCTGTGAATTGAGTGTAAAATAACCTTTCCCAATTACAGAAAACAGTCCCAAAGCCAAACGGTGTAGTGTTGCAAATAGAAAAGGCCAATCAATTAGCCTAAAAAGGCCTTTTGGGCATCGAGCAGAGCAGCAGAGCAGTGTCTGACGCATCTTTCCTTCCGTGAAGTATATTTAACACTCTCCGTACATTATGAAAGCCTTGTCTCCCTTTAACAAATCCATTTAGATCCATCTCTATAATGACAGGGAGAACAGACTCCAATCTATGTGCAAATACATTGCAGAGAATTTTAATATCCAAGTTTAGAAGTGAGATTGGACAGAAAGATTGACATTGATTGGCTGGTTTGTTTGGTTTTAAATCTAAAATTATCATGGTACCTCTCAATGACGGAATTTTAATAATTCATCCAAAAATTAAGTTTGAGCATCCGAATTAGGGGGATATTCTGAGGAGTATAACGTTTCATAGAATTGTCTAAAGATATAATTTATTTCTTAAGGATCTACAGTCACATCTCCCTTTGAATTTTCGTCAAGTCAAGTCAAGTCAAGTTTATTGTCACTTCACAGTTTACAAGTATGAAGCAGTGAGTGAAAATTGTATGTGCTATACCCAACGACAGACAGCAGTTATAAAAATAAGATAAAATAGAATAAAAACAGAATAGAATAAAAAAAATTGTAAAAAGTTAAATGTATAAAATAAAAATGCAATTTATAAAATGATATATAAATTATATCAGCACAGAAAAAGAGCAATATGTATACATAAATCAATGTAATAAAACATACATTGTTATATGCTATACACCCTTGTTCAGCAGCCTGATGGCCTGACTGTGGAAGCTATCTCTGAGTCTATTTGTACGGCACTTTATACTGCGGTATCGCCTGCCTGACGGTAACAGTGAGTACAGTTCGTGGCTGGGGTGGGCATGGTCTTTTATGATGCGTTTGGCCTTGGCCACGCACTGCTGGTTGTATATATCCAGGAGGGAGGGGAGCTTACCTCCAATGATATACTGGGCCGTCCGCACCACCCTTTGAAGCGCTCTGCGCTCGAGTGCGGTGCAGTTCCCGTACCAGGCGGTGATACACCCTGTAAGAACACTCTCGATGGTACCGTTATAGAATGTTCTCAGGATGCGGGGGCCCATGCTGAATTTCTTTAGACGCCTGAGGAAATACAGGCGTTGTTGGGCCCTTTTCA
>OMKM01135883.1:0-10717 GCA_900302325.1 Muraenolepis marmorata | reverse complement strand
TACACACACACATACACACACACATACACACGCACTCTCTCACACACACATACACACCCACACACACACACTCACACACACACACACACACACACACAGACTCTCTCACACACACATACACACACACACCCACTCACACATTAATATCCCCCCCCCCGCCTCCTTTTTGTCTTTGTAAAGACGTCAGCCAGGCGTAGCCGGAGGGATGGCAGAGCGCTTCCCCGGGCCCAGACGCTGGGCACGGCGCGACAGCAGCAACAGGCGGGGAGGACTAGCCTCGGCAGCTGAGCTCCATAATCTGGCCCCAGCCATTTCTCAGAGTCGTGCCAAGACCAGCAGCGGGCTTCTGCGGGGGAAAAAAAACTGGCAACCTGTTAGCGCTTACACCGCTCTCCACGCTTTGACCAAGAAAAACCAACAAAAAAGGGGAGCCGTCTTCATTCTACCCGCCTTAACGAGTGTGGAGCGGCGGCGGCGGCGGCGGCGGCGTGCCTAGCCCTCTGTTGTATGAAGAGCTAACACAGAGCAGCCCCTCTCTGTACTTTCAGACGGCGGCGGATAACATTTTAATCTAACGCAAAGGTTAATTAAACGACCGACAGAAGAAAAAAGAAAAAAGCGAGGAGGCGGTGTCGAGAACAGCTTTGCCGCGGCTCTGGCGAAGCCGGCCGCTGTTGGGAATGAAATGTCACCTTGCTCACCTCGCCTCCGTCAAGTGTCTGACATTTCACACCGTCATTAACGAGGAACACTTGTTCTCGATCTTTATTTAAAACAAACACCGAGACGATAATCAGTTCTTTTTTTTTTTTACAGTTGGGGCACTGTATTAGGGCAAAGTGTCAAGGTTCATCTTAACGCAGGGTAACAGGGATTCTGGAATTATTCTATTTGAAAAAGGGCATGGAAATGGTGGGCCTTCAAGTTGGTCTAATCATAATAGGGATGCATGCACCCGACTTGGAGGGGTTTTAAGGGGTTGGGGCTTGAGAAAAAAGATGTGGGTGAGGTTATTACTGAGGTTGATTGGGAAAAACTTGATATATTCCTGTAAGGCTCTTCTCGTGAAGCCTAATCACAACTCATATTGTGCAAAATCCTCAACAGAAGTTGTTGTTGGACCCCAAGTAGACCTACACCCTCCAGGCGGAAGTGGATGAATAGTGGCACCTGTTGGATATGTGGACAGGAGATTGGGGCACTTTGTAATATGATTGTGAGGAAATCAAATGTATGTGGAATGAGATTGTTTTGTGAGTGAGGTTGGCATATTGAGAGTACACCTGCCTCATCAACAACATCCCAGCTCTATGTGGTGCGCTGGGACTGACACCAAAGCACTGTACTTCATGTAAGCGTCGGAGTCTAGTGTCGACCACAGGGTGTAGGTCTACGATAACCTCAAGACATTAGAAGTCAAACGTCCCTACAACATTCAAGTAACGGTTTGAACAGATGTTCCGTATGGGCTGCCATTCTTAGCAACCTAGTTCGTTTCAAACTTGGACGTAATGTCCATAGCTAGTCAAGACTTGACTAACTTAATGTGTGAGGTGAACTTCACTTTGCTTCAACTTGACGACAACCAAGTTGTAACAAATCAACAACAAGCTACGATGTTACCAAGGAAGGGCTTGAGAAGACATTTTTTTGCATGGCATAGTCGGAATTGACTGCATGCCTTGTTGTGGGCCTGCTCCTCGAGGCTACTGAATAGCTTGTCAAATAGTTGTAAAATAAAATCAAAGTTCAAAAGTTCAACCGACACAGGCTGGAAATAGGCCGGCCGCTGCTGGGATCTGCGCTGTGTGCACTGAGTGCCATAATTATATTATTTTACTGTTATTTGCTTTCACCAACTGCCACCATTTACACCTGCTTAGGGATAGGTGTAAATATGTGGTAACTATTAAGTGCTGCATAAGATTGTGTGTGGTGCAATCCGTTTTTTTTAAACCTTGTCTCAGTAAACACGTTATACGTGTAGACTAGACTACGTTTGAACTGGTGCAACCGGCCCCTAGGTGACATGCGCCTAGATGTCTATCGACCAGTATTGACACACTGGTGCCTGAGCGGCAGGCCAAAAGACTTGGCAAATGGTTTGCCATTTTAAAAAAACGGGTCAGCCACTATGAACAAAGAGGTACAGGCAGTGAACCAGTGTAAACTCGGTGGCGTCCGAAAGCCAAAGCTAATGAGGAAATCTTACATTGGTCCTAAAACATAATTTAAAAAATGTGCTTTGTTCCGTGAAAACGGCCCCTACTACTTAAATTCCACTGGACGTTCCATGTGTGTGAGATCAAAAGTAAACCCCCTTTATTGTCTGGCCTCTCTTCGCTCTCGGGTGTAGGGCTACTGTTTTTTAAGGGATCTTGGAGAGCTAATAAGATATGGCAGCACACTGACAGCCTCACCAGTCCGGGTTCATAAGAATCCATGCAACACACAGAGAATATTAATGTGATGATTGGACTTAATTACGGGGAATACAGCGGCCTGTCAAATGGAGATTAATCAATTTGGATTGTGAGCAGATTACAAAAGGGCCATGTTAATAAATAGTCTTTCTGGAGGCAAGATCTGTCCGTGTTGGTGAGTGACGGCTCCACATTTAATAAAGAACACAACAGAGGGACAATATAGGCCTCAGGACTCAAGACTGAAGATGATCCAATATTCTCAATGCATTGTTATTGCCAGGGTCGGCATTTCTTTCTTATTATACTGAATGTACTACGATTTTTCCAAGAAGTTTCAGGTCAAAATGACACATATATTTTTGTAATATTGTATTTGAACATGAACTTGATCATATGGAATAGAGTGGAAACGTTTGGCATTATTTTTCAAGGGATTTGGGGTTAAAAGATAGACAAAAAAGAATACCCAAAATGTGCTTTGGTGCTTGCTCGGTCGACATTCCAGGTTTATTTTCCATGTTTAATACACGACACGACACCTCAAGACACCAAAAAAGGCATGAAAATATGGAGTGAGACAGCATCCTCACTCCCTCTATCTATAAAAAAAAAAAAGCTGTGTTATAAAAAGAGTTTGCCCTCAATTCTTAATTTTCTTCCTCTCCAGACGGCGTTCTGACACCTCATGTGTAAAGCTCTCGCTTTCTTCATTATCACTTCTTGTTCATCGCATCACAATTAAACACACCACGAGTTGCCGGCGCTGAAGTCATCTCTGGAACAAGTGTGATCCAAGCATTCACACAGCCTTTACACGCAACAAGTTGAAGTGGATCGCGTTCAAACTGAACGCTTGGATCGTTGCCACTCACAGAACCTCCGCACAAAATATACATTATCATTATCGTCATTATTTCCTATCGCCTATTGTTATCCCTCGCCTTTCACTAGACTGCAATTATCAGTTTGGCAAGGATCCGCTAAATCAAGGCTGTCTGCTTTATTACCCATAATGGCTGGGTTATTACCACAGTTTTGTACTTTCCTCATCCACGTCCTTTAGCTTCAATAAATACACTGCAACACATACATATATATAAAGATCATTCTCTCTCTCTTTCTCTCTCTCACTCTCTCTCTCTCTCTCTCTCTTTATATGTATATAAAGAGAGAGAGAGATTGATATATACAGTTTATATACATACATATACTGTATATATAAACTGTATATATAGATCTTTCTCTCTTTATATATACAGTATATATATATATATATATATATATATATATACTGTATATATATATATATACTGTATATAAATACACACAGTTTATACAGAATATATATATGTATGTGTGTGTGTGGTTGGTTTTATCTCCCTACAGTTTCTTGAACCTAGAAAAAGGAACAAATTGGACCCGTTGTTCCTTCGCGTTGAGTTAATTGCTGAAACTAGCTAGGGAGTCAGCGGCTGGATGTGCGAGCCAGCAATGGATAACTCTCACTCAGGTGATGACTGCCTCCCCGACCATTAATCATCTCTGTCTCCCCCCAAAACAGCAGGCATACTGCGCCGCGGTTGCTTGACAACAGCATGCAGAACTTCTAAATGTTATCTTCCCAAGACACAAGGGCCTGGCTTTGCAGAAGCCACAGTGTGCCCGGGTCCCATCTGGTGACAACCGCTCATTGAACTCTACAAGATAATCGCACCCCCTGAGGAAAGACAATTCATTAAAGGCACAGGGCCTATAATTCATCCGTTGTCTCGGCCTATGGTACGCTTTAAATTCTGTGACACTGCACTTTGGCGTGACGTGACGGATCAATTGTTGCACGGGCGCTCAACGCTGTTTGTCGGCGCGTGATTTATTTCTCCCAGCAGTGAGAAAATGATAAATGAAACTGGCGAGTGTTTGCCGTGCTGAACTCCTCCTCCCTGGTTCGGGGACTTGGGAAAAAGCTTTTGCTGGCGGTGGAGTTAATGGTATAAGATGAAATCTGGCACAGCGACTCACTCCTGCCCCTCGTGCCACTCTCTGGTTCTTTATTAGCCTTTTGCGTAAAAAAAAAAACCTGGTGTCAAGGCTGACACACTTGGACAGGGAAAGCGCAGGGAAATAAGATAAACACACTGTTCAACACTCGAGTGCACCCTCCGCTGCCTTGGGAGAGTCTAAGCCTGTCATTCTGCTATGGCGCCGACGTGATGCGCTACCGTCCGACAGCTTCATCCAGAAGATAGCCATTGGTGCCACGGCAACTAACTAATGACTTGCTGACCCTTGATTGTTGCTGAGCGTGGTGCGCTGTGCGGTGCAGCTCTACCAAGAAACAACTGTGTCCATACATGCCTATTTGCATTCTATGTCAGTGCCATCACTTATGCGTGCCACATTGGGCTCCAATTTGCATGTACCCCGGTAATTGCTAGGCAGTAGCTCCATTTCCACTTGGCTTGGCCTCCACAAATGTAATTGTATCTCTCCTTTGAGCACAGCTGCCCTTCACCTTCCCTTCAATACACCTTTCTCTTTGTGGTTCACCAGTGTTCCTGTTATGCTTTATTGCAGCTGTCTTGTCATTCGATTTGTTTATGCTGCTGGGATCACTGCAGCGGTCTGCATTGTGTGTCAGAAACACAGGGGCCTTGTGGTGCGGCTGAAAGCAGAAATTCCCAGAAGGATGGAGAGCCATTTATTGTTTCTGGACCTTGACATGGCCTCATTCAAAGGAAGTAAAAGGCCACAGAACAGACAAACTGGGAGACTTCTCTCCTTCGGTGTAATAGCCAGAGTACCCCAGGGGTGCTTGGTTGCTAAATCTCCAAGGAACTAAATCAATGGCTGTTGAAAGAAGCCAGGTGCTCCTGTTCCAGGTATGGTACTTGTTTTGGTGGAGAGGGAGGTGGGTGTTGAGGCTGGGTCTCGGGGGCTTGGCAGTGTGATCCCTGCACAGCTTTCACCATCAGACGAATCGTATGAATGCAGTGCAGATATTTGTACCCTAGAAAGGTTAAGAAGGGAGGGGGGGGAGGGGTGAAATGTGTGTGTGAGGACTAACCACCGTCAAGTTTGGGTAACCTTGAAATCAGCTCATGATCATGTTTTTCTTCCATCCTGTCAACAAGTGACTCGATGAGCGAAGAACTTATGTTCTTAGGTTTTCATTCGTACATTCGTGGGCTCAGAGCAACTCACCTACACAGCCCATAGCCTCCTGTGTGTAAGCAGGCATTGCCAATCCACGGACACCAGAACATTTCGTCAGAACATTGTAGCGCAAAGAGCTACAGAACGAGATGTTTTATTTTGGTCCCCCCTCGCTCCTGATCCTCCCTTTATGTGCATTAACTGCCTGAGGGGCAACACATAGCTATGGAGCGAGAGTGGGCTGAGGGTGTAGGTGTCCCAACGTTATCCTGGCCCTCACCCATCGGAGGTGAGTCACAGATGGGGCTCGCACGCATCGCTCCCACACTCCTACTCACCCAAAACACGGCTATTTCTGTAAAGGCCCTGGAAGACGCCACAATGAAAAGGCCTGTTTTATTGAATTTCTGTCTGTATTCTGCTTTTTTCTCCTCGCTAATGTTTCGCTGCCGTTAGATCCGCTGTTTTTAATGAAATTAAGCATGCATTGTTAAGATCGAACTTTGCCAAAAGGGCCGACACAGCTTGGCAACGTCATCTGATGTATTTTCTCTTGGAAATCCACTTCCACGGTCTGTCATCAGTCTCTACCCGGTGTTCCGCGATAGAAAACCCGTCATGCACCTAGTTCCAATAATGACGATTAAATGTGCAGTAAAAACACGGATTACCATGTGCAACAAAAAACGTCCCAAGCCCACACATATTTAAGGCAGCGTTCAAGACTAAATGGATCATCAGGCTGCATAAACACAATCTTTAGTCTTCAATGAAACACCTTACGCTTGGATAATGGGAAAAAAACAAGTGGATATTGGTATTGGAGCAAAATCTGAATCCCCTCGGCAGTGAGGCGATGATGCAGACGCCTATCAACAGCGTAGTGAATATGATGAGTTGGGTCAACCACTCCTGAGAACCCAGGCGATTCCGGGGGCACCAATAGGCCAGGATTTCTTTTGAAATGACAACCCCCTGCAATAGCCATCAGGGGTTCCATAAACACTCAGAGGGGAGCAGATTGCTCCATTATGTGAACCTTAAGCGGCTCTAAATGAGAGCAGGCTAAAGCCTACTCCCATGTGATGGGGAGGGGGTGGGTAGGTGGGCCTTCCAGGAATGGGTTGCCGATCAATTTACGGATAAATAACGAGTGCTGTGAGAAGAGGTTGCGGTCTCTGCGTAGCGAAAGCCACAAGCGCTGTGACACACGGGGCCCCCCCCCCAGGGAGGGAAGACGTGTTTATGAGGAGAAGGGGCATCAGAAATGTGCTCTGTTGGGGTTTGTTGCGAGAGCTCGGGGTGGTGACAGCCCAGACATGGATTTGCACTGTCAGTGGAGGATCAGGGGACAATAACTATATGGGGTGTCAGTCTATTGGGCTGCAGCTGTAAAGCCAGGCGAGCCATCAACATGGTGCAGGGAGATAAGCCAAACGCTGTCACCTCCTGTTGATGACTGCATTGTTCTGAGACACAGAGGGGATTTTTATTTTTATTTTTTCATTTATTGCACCACCGGTGTGTTCTATCTGCACTTGAGCAGTATGTGAACACATCGGATCCACATCAATTGATGCATACCTTGTATCTCCTCTGCAAAAATGGATGCTATTGTAATGATCAGATGCAACAGTTTATAATATTCTACAATTAACCTTCTCACTTATATTTCCAATATACAAACCCAAAAGGATTAACAGCAGGTATTTTCAGTAGGTATATTTCGATAAATAAATCGAAATAAACACATTTCTATGCCCATTTTAATGCAAATGCTTACCCTGTGTGTGTGACGCTTCAATCCCAAATCCATTTTCTGCTTTTGCAGACTATACCATTTTTTTCTTTTTTTACATAATTTTCTTTTTCCTCTTTCTTTTTGGATAGGTAACTGCCCACACACACACACACACACACACTAACATCTCCTCTGCTCAAAAAGAGAGAGCTCTCTCCACACACTGCTCTCATGTCATGATGAGCAGCGGCCTCCCACACAGTTGTTATGTAAAAAAAAAAAAATAAGTTACAGTACTCCATATTGCTTTACTCGTCCTAGAAGTGAGCATGTCAGATGTTGCCCTCTGATACCGCAGCGCTGTTATTTTGGGAAACGGTGTCATGGTTGATCTGCCCTGAACTGTAAGGTTTTGCTTGGCTGAGGGGGGCTGTGTGTACTGTACTCCAAACACAAAGGATTTGAAGTAGGCCCAACTGTGTCCTTGTACAAGTACATCCACAGTAATGCGTTCTTATCAGCAGTAAGCTTACAGCTTTGCTGCATACACATACATACTGTATATATATATATATACACTTTAATAGATATTTTCCCTTTACATAATACATTTTTTTGAAGTTGTTTTGAAGTGGCTGTGGGCCATTGGCCAGTAGGCCCGAGAGATTTAACCATTAAGCCAAAGAAAATGTTTGGGTGCCCAGTTAGTCAGCCAAAACACATATGTTGGAATAAAGGTATTTCACAACAATGTATAAAAACATGTAATATGAAATGACTGCAGTTTGTGACGCATGTCCTAACATCCATATTTGGTCCAGACCTTTATGGATCAGAGATCACGGAGTGTAATCAGCGCTCATCGTTGTAGTGGATACATGTATTACACATAGGTCTAACTAAGATAACAATGGCAAAGAAACAGATTTTGAAAGAGTTTGATCAATTAGTTTGATTAGTTACAGTTTGAACTGGCACAATAATTATATTGCACAATAGTTTTTTGTGTGATGCTGTTGTAACGGTTGAGAACTGTGAGACTGTTACTGTCTACTGTTCTGCTCTCCTCGGTCCTGATACTCCTGGACCTGCCTGCAGCATTCGATACTGTGAACCACCAGATTCTCCTCTCCACCCTTGAGGGGATGGGTGTCTTGGGCTCTGCTCTCGTCTTGTTTGCATCCTACCTGATGGGTCGCTCCTACCAGGTGGCACTGGTCTGTGTCAGAACCACACCGACTACTGGGGTTCCACAAGGATCGGTCCTGGGTCCTCTTCTCTTCTCCCTCTACACAACGTCCCTTGGTCCTGTTATCCACTCCCATGACTTATCCTACCACTGCTATGCTGACGACCCAACTGGTCTTGTCGTTTCCCCCCTCAGACACGCAAGTGGAAACACGCATTGCCGTGTGCTTAGCAGAAAAATTGAATGTCGATGCACCACCTAAAGCTCAACCTGGACAATACTGAGATAGTGTTCTTTCCGGCAAAGGGCTGTCTGCACCGAGACCTGGCTGTCACCATTGATGATGCTGTGGTGACACCTACTCGCCTACTCACCTACCCGCAAGGAATCTGGGTGTGACCCTGGAAGACCAACTCGTCATTCTCGGCAAACATTGCATTGGTGACACGCTCCTGCAGATTCCTCCTCCACAACATCAGGAGGATTCGGCCTTTTCTCACTGAAAAGCCTGCGCAGGTGCTCATCCAGGCTCTTGTCATCTCCCGGCTGGACTACTGCAACTCCCTCCTGGCTGGCGCCCCGGCATTTGCCATCAGGCCCCTGGAGCTCATTCAGAAAGCTGCAGCTCGCCTGGTGTTTAACCGCCCCAAGTACTCCCACACATCTACTCTCCTTCGGACTCTACACTGGCTACCTGTAGCTGCTCGCATCCAGTTCAAGAGCTTGGTGATTGCCTACAAGGCAGTAAAAGGTACTGCTCCATCCTACCTCCAGGCAACGGTCAAGGCCTACATCCCAACCCGTCCACTTTGCTCGGCTTCTTCGGGCCGTCTGCTTGCCCCCTCACTTAGGGGCCCATGTGGCCGATCTACGCGGTCACGGCTCTTCTCCGTCCTGGCCCCAATCTGGTGGAACTAACTCCCCATGCAGGTCACGACTGCAGAGTCACACCGCATCTTCCACCGCAGGCTGAAAACCAATCTCTTCAGGACACACTTCCCGGATCCTTCCTCGTAGCGTCAATTAAGTCAGTCAAAAGTAGATTACATATTATAGATAGGTATATATTATATATATACTATGTACTATATATATACTAGGTATATATATACTAGATATTGTTGCATATTGTTTGCCAACTTATTGTACTTTTTCCCTTACACTTTTGCCTATTATTGTACTTCTACCTGAGCACTGGTTCAGTTATTGGAGACTTGTTATTAAATGCACTTTAATTTCTAGTTGTTCTCTTACCTTCCTTTGTTGAAACACACTACTGTAAGTCGCTTTGGATAAAAGTGTCTGCTGAATGACTGTAATGTAATGTAATGTCGTGTGTGTAAGTGAGTGTGTGTGTGAGTGTGTGTTTGCCTGTCTGTTGATTTGTAGGAAGGAGATGATGGGGCCACTACTCTGGGTCCTTCTTTCCTCTGTTGCTCTCACTGCCCCTGGGGTAAGAGTAAGTCCATAGTTAGTTAGTAGTAAGGGATTATTATTATTATCTATATTACCTCCACCATTGAAGATGGATCAGAGGTTATGTTTTCGCCCCTGTTCATTTGTCTGTTTCTCTGCATTTGTTTGTTAGAATTGGACTAAACTTGGTGGTTAGATTACTTATGGGCCAAGGAACAGCTGATCCGGATCCAAATCTGGATCCAGGGGACTTTTTGGTGAGGCGGAGGTATGCGCTCTCCTTATTATTCTTATTATTAGATTATTAAGCAGTTTTTCCAAGTGTGCATGCTTCTTTGTACCGTATTACATATATGGGTTTATTGTTTAATTGTGTATCATTTGGCAAGTCTCGTAGTAACGTCATATATGAACATATGCTGGTGTGTGTATCTCGATGTTGGCCTGGTCGGCTCTCAAGCTGAAAAGGAAGTCAATTCATCACACTTTGTTGGACACACACATCTTAATGAGTGCAACAACAGCATATCATGTGCAACACGTAATTGGTATCCTAGTATTCATGGTTTAACAGGTAATAACCAGTATTTGTTTAATGCATACGCTAATTTCAGAGGCTCAAAACTGAATTTCTTCACTGAAGTCATTATTTACCTTTAACTTTCCGAATTGTAGGTCAATCTCTTTCAAGACTGAATTGAAAATATATTAGGGATCAACAGTGTTCACAGTGACAGAGAGAGAGAGAGAGAGAGAGAGAGAGAGAGAGAGAGAGAGAGAGAGAGAGAGAGA
>OMKM01135871.1:0-11545 GCA_900302325.1 Muraenolepis marmorata | reverse complement strand
CAGCCCTAGAGAACTGGTGCTACATGACCAGAGAACAACAGTTGGAACAACAGCCCTAGAGAACTGGTGCTACGTGACCAGAGAACAACAGTTGGAACAACAGCCCTAGAGAACTGGTGCTACGTGACCAGAGAACAACAGTTGGAACAACAGCCCTAGAGAACTGGTGCTACATGACCAGAGAACATATACAGTGGGAACAACAGCCCTAGAGAACTGGTGCTACATGACAAGAGAACAACAGTTGGGACAACAGCCCTACAGAACTGGTGCTACATGACAGGAGAACCACAGTTGGAACAAAAGCCCTATAGCCGGTAAAAGTTCTCCGGATGACATGAAAGGACGTCACCCAGTGCACTTTTGCTGACTAACAAATTTTCAACACTGAACGCTGGTAACATGGAGGGGAATTGATCATTGTTCATTTACATATACTACCCACATTGTAGTCGTACAAGTATTCCTTTAATACTCCACAACATTCTTTGTGCATACCTGCATGTTATTTAGCTTCTGCCAGAAATAAATACACATTACATAATAGTACATTCACAATACATTTTTTCACACCTCTCAAAACTAACTATTTACTAGGCTAATTATCCTTTTATTAAATTAAGAATTAAAAATTATGTATTTATGCATTTGTATTTCATATGCTTTAGATACAATACATGTACAGGTGACACAAGACGGTACTATTCTACTAGTTCTACAGTGATACTCATTTTAAGAACAACTCTTTGGAGGTTACCTTGGCGATGATCTCAGAAATGTTTTTCAGCGACTGTTTGATAGGATACTTCGCCATGTCCCACTGGAATCGGGTCACATAGGTGACCAGGTCAACTGTTTGGGGTAGAAACAAACGGGAAGAAGCATCCTTTAAAAACTTGCAACTTAATGACCCCCTGGGAACTTTACAGAATTGGTTTTGTGTTCAGATTGGTGGGATCTCTATCATCAATGTGTGGCCTTTTAGCCAATAAATGTTTGTGATGTCATCACAGAGTAGCTACCCGATGTTCAAAATTAACCGAAAATCACATCACTGAAACAAGATCCCACTGAAACGTATAGCTGTAACAATTCCTTCACAAAAACGACAGAATGTCGAAAAATTGGGGGTTCCCTCGCACGGTAGAGCAATGTTGAATAAAAGTCAAGAAGCTTTGTTAACAATAAATATTTTGTTCACAAACCAGGAAGGTTTTTGTTAAGTTTACGTCAGATTTTCTGTCCAATAGACGAGCTTACCGGCTCAATCGGTAGGCTTTTTTTTTTTTACAATGTTTGGTTCGCCTAACCAAGTCCAGTGTGAACTCTAAGGCAATCTGCAATAAAGTATCAACTCACCCCCTGAATCAGAACAAGTCTACTGAACTATAGGTGTGAACGTGTTCTAGGTGTTATTACAGAGGGAGATTACAGTACTACATAACATTTACATGACCAATCAGGAGCATCCACACAGACCTTGTGTGTATATCTCACAATCATGGACTAGAAGGCATTAGAAGGTTCATCCCCGTGTGAGGACATGGGTAGAGCCGTTTCTGTACCTCCGTTCGCCAACAGGTTCTCCTGGACCTTGTCTCGGCTGTCCTCCAGAACATCCGCCATGTACTGGGCCACCTTCTTCACCACACTGACAACAGCAAAACAACACCCAACTCTGATCACACTCCTCATTGAACTGAGACATGGAATCTCTACGTGTATGATATGATTATATGGTATAAATAGGGACTTCATCTTGGTAGAAATAACAAGGTTCACCTCTCCACAAAGGTGTCCAGTTTGGCCAGCTCATCGGACAGACCCACCAAGACATCTAGTGTGCCAACCTGTGAAGAAAGCCAGGCTCAAATCAAAACAATGTACCCTTTTCATACCAGAAGCTATATAGAGAGCTATAGCTATATCCTGGTTGGTGTGTGTGTGTGTGTGTGTGTGTGTGTGTGTGTGTGTGTGTGTGTGTGACCTTGAGATCTGGGACGTTGAACTTGTTGTTGGTGGAGAGATTGGTGGCGTGTGTGGTGGCCACCATCATCTTGTCCCAGCTCTGCTGACAAGTCTTCTCGCCCGGAGCAGAGATCAACCAGAATTCAGTCATGGCTGCTGGAAGACCGGAAGCTTACAGGGCCTTTGTTGGGAGTTGAAATAGCCAAATAATATGTTACAATAATAACTCAATCTTTATCCAGCATTGTTTTGACCTGCTGAAGAATCATTATGAAGACAATTGTTATTGTCTTGTTGACTGGCACTGCAGAATGCTGTGGTAGCCTTGCTAGTTAAGTGTGCCTTGAATTTCTAATAAATCACCAACAGTGCGACCAGCAAAGCACCCCCACACCATCACACCTCCACCTCCATGCATTACGCTGGGAACCACACATGCAGCTCACCTTCTCTGCGTCTCACAAAGAAACCAAAAATCTCAAATTTGGACTCATCAGACCAGAGTACAGTTTTCCACTGGTCTAATGTCCATTCCATGTGTTTTTTGGCCCAAACAATTATCTTCTTCTTCTTGTTGTTGTTCATCTTCAGGAGTGGCTTCTTTGCAGCAATTTGATCATGAATGCCCGATTCATGCATTCTCCTCTGAACAGATGATGTTGAGATTTGTCTGTTACTTGAACTCTGTGAATAATTGATGTGGGCTCTAATCTGAGGTGCTGTTAATTTGCAGTTTCCGAGACTGGTAACTCCTAATGAACTGAATTTATCCTCTGCAGCAGAGGTAACTCTTGATCTTCGTTTCCTGGGGCGGTCCTCGTGAGAGCCAGTTTCATCATAGCGTTTGATGATTTTTGCGACTGCACTTGAGGATACATTAAAAGTTCTTGAACATTTCCGGATAGACTGACCTTCATGTTTTAAAGTAATGATGGACTGTCGTTTCTCTTTACCGAGTTGAGTGGTTCTTGCCATAATATGGATTACAACAGTAGTCGAATAGGGCTATTCACTGTGTACTAACCCTACCTCAGCATAACACATTAAGAAGGCAAGTAATTCCACAAATTGAATCTTGACCAGGCTGTGGATTCAAAACCATTCCAGGGGACTACCTCATGAAGCTGATTGAGAGAATTCCAAGAGTGTCCAAAGCTGTCATCAAAGCTAAATGGGGCTACTATAAAATAATCTACATTTTAAAACATATTCTGGTTTGTTTTAACACTTTTTGGTTTACTACATAATTATATTCTTTCATAGTCTTCAGTATTAAATCAACAATGAAGAAAATAATTCTAATAAATAAAAACCATTGAATGAAAAGGTGTGTCCAAACTTTTGACTGGTCCTGTATAATAACTTATTTTTTGCATACAAGAACGAGAACAAGAATGTGTTATAGTCGAATCAGTGTCACGTTACCAAGACACCGTCTTCCTCTTTCGGTAGACCGTTCTATTTATAAACTCTATACAATACTCAATGGTACTTCTTTTTAATATACACTTACTTCTTAGAATAGTCTATTTCATAATCGATATGAATGTATTGGATACTATCACAGTTATTAACTAGAGGCATATACTGGCACATAGCGGACACACAGACGTCATGTGACCATTGGTCTGTACTGCAGACAATTGACATATCACATTTACTCAGCATCATTGTATATTTTCTTATTGCGTTCATGTCCTATTTTTGTCAGTGGATCGTCATCACACTTTTTTTTTTTATTTAACAAAAAAAAGAATGTCAATATATATTTCTGGCAACTGGCTTACTGGCATTAGCCTTCTAGCAAAGGATAGCTGGTGTGTCACGACATTGAGATGACAACATCTTACACTTACCAATGGACGTGATGCTGTACCGCGTATTGGTCTGTACACGTTGTTGTTCACAATACAGTTGTTTTTTTAAATGATCCAATGCATATCTCAATAAAAGCTATTGCAATTCAGGAGGTCTTTCGATCATTGGACTGTACAAGCATCACAGTCAGCTGATCAGATAAAGAGTTGCGCGTATGCGCGTATGCGCAAAAAGGTCCTGCGCACCAGTGTTTGTTTTGGTGCTTGATGTGGCAGTAGCGTCAAAAGTCTCTCTCAGTGTCGCCCTCTAGTGTCCAGCGTACACAATGGCCCAGAGGTAACCAATTTCTACATTATGCAATACGGAGCATTATGCAATATGGAGCGCAATACTTGTTACATGTGTAATGAACGTCCGTTTACATCCAAGCCCACTTGCCGAACGAGTTCACAGCCTGCCGATTAAACCTATGGCTGTCAGAGAAAGGTCTCTGGTATGGCGAGTGGCGACATTCCCGGATTACCCGCGCTGGCTGGCGCGCCGGAAGTGACGCCTTTGATGTTCAAACGACCACTGGAAGACGTTTATTTAACCTTTTTTTGTATTAATGATTTTTTTTAAAGTAAGACACCCTAGCGACAGCCGCAGTGGATCCTCGAGTGTTTGTCTGGTCATGCCTACTCTCACTGCCAGAATGTTCTGCACTCGAGCCTTAATATAATTCAATGTTCTACATACAGTTGAACTGACTGAGGTTCTTTTTTTTTGGTCATTATGTTGGATGGAAAACATTGTGCATGTGCTTTGTGGGTGGATGTCCGACTATTTCCAAACCGATGGTCAATGAGAAAATACGGACACACAGTCCATTATTCCACCAGTATCTTGGAAACGCATTAAGGAATATGCTCAGAAATGTCATGAGTTCATGTGTTCCACCCAGAATGAGGATTTGTCATCCCTTTTTAAACCCATGAAGTTATCTTGGTTAACCACAACTAAACATAGGGAATGCTTTCAGATTTATCCAAGTTTGTGAATAATCAAAATGGGAATTAGGCTGAATATTATGTTTTAAGATATGTAAATACATGAATATAATATTTAACTCGACTAATAATAATTGGGCAACATTCCTTCCTTACTGCGACCAACAGCCCATGGAAGTATGAATTCCATCGAGGATAAATCCTACCTAACACAGTGTAATATACATTTCTGTCATATTTAATCTGATTCATGCCCATGTGAAGTTAGTGAGTTTCAGAATTATAAAGTATTATTTAACTGTATTAGCCTACTTCCAACCCTTTAAATCCAAACGCAGCCTTTATTGTGAGAGATGTTATCGTCGTGATGTCAACAGTCAATAATGCGAAGTTCATTCAGTTACGTCACCTTAAATAAATCTTACCGTTGTCAGGGTTATTCGGAAATACATATTTGGTGTTCGCTCAAAGCATGCGAAGCCCATTGGCTGAGCTAGGCGGCATGCCCCGCCTTCGACTCGTCGACGCCACGCCCACTTCCCCATGCTTCTTCCCGTAGTTGTTCGCCCACTAGCAAGAGAGTAAGCACGCTCCCCGACGACCGCTCGCCCCCCCGTATCACCATATGGCAAAATTAGGCCTTTTCCTTTCTTGTATTGTGGCCCCCACTACCGTTTAAAAATTCCGCCGAAAAAGAGAAGACGATTTTCCAAGTCATTCTGGCCGTTATCGCACGTAAGTAAACCGTCTCTCGATTGAACCGCCGGAGTCCGGCTCCACTGGTGAAACATGGCGGGTTATATCCTCCTGCCTGGCCACCACACATGACAGGCCGATGGAGACATTCAGCCTTATTTGGTCACAGACCATCGTCGTTGTTGTTTTTTTTAAATACATTTTTATTGAAATAAAATACGGGAGTCCAACAATGGCCGCTACCTTCCTGCGATCGGCTAATGAAACGGTATTTAGATCTACGTCTGATATAGTTGGCTAACGTTAGCTAGATGACTTGTCAGCCAAAATGTCAACAGCGCCACTGCTGTTCCCAGATAACGTTTCTACAGGGAACCGGTGTCGTTTTACACCAAGTAGACCTAGTAGTTTACTTTAATTACGTAATACGATGTATGATCTTTCTAGCTTACAATTCGTGACATTCCGACAATTCTCCCAACATAAACATTAGCTATTGCTTATTATGGTCAGCTATGTATTAGGCAGCATGTAAGAGTAGTTCATTGATCGGTTTTCCACAGATGTTCAAGTGGAACAAACTGCTTTTCACAAAACGTTACATAACTTATCGATCATGCTCTCATACAATCTAGAGCAAGTGTATAGTAAATGTGAACATAGAAGCAGAACAGACACCCCTGACCGACACTATAACTGGAGGCTGTATAGTGAGTGTGTAGGAATAGTTAACAAAGTATTTATTGAATTCTTCAATTCTAATCAATGTCTGTTTTTCTCCGTAGGGCTCCCCTGTCTATGCACAGGTGTATAACCGATACCCAACAGGCCTAGGGGCGGCTCTCTACCGGGAGCACTTTGACTTCAACGCTGAGCCGCCTTGGGACCCTAGCTGATAGTGGGACAAGTCCATCTCCTGACTTGTCCATGTAAGTCCACTCCAGTTCCTAATACACACCTACACTTCTTTTCAGATGCAGGCAGGCTGTTGAGACACTAGATGTATATATACGTATATATACACACACACACACATTTTTGTCATTAAGACCTAAATAACACATGAATCGTCCAATCAATCTTGTGTATTACAATGCCATGCCAAGCTTGCTTTGAAGAATGACTTGTTTAAAATGTTCAGTAACCTTAACTTGGTGACCCGTGTTCCTGTCTCTTTATCTTCCTGCAGTTTGTTGCATACCGGCAGGACCCCTTGGCTCAGTCGTGACCTACTCTATTCGCCTCACTCTTCTTTATGATTGTCGGCTAAGCGGAAAACGGTTAAGATGAAAGGACTTTCTGAGGAGCCCAGCTACATCATCGAGCTCCTGGAGGAAGGAATGACCATTGACGATGTCATCGATGGATACATCTCCGAGCATGCTCTGGTCGGTTTGGCAATCCAACCAGAAACCCCGGTCTGTTTAGTTTTTAGTTTTGGCTGTTTAGTTTACTAGTGCTTATTTTTTACTACTAGGTTGCTTGTGTGGGAAACCTTGGCTCGGGGCTTTTTAGTCAATGTAACTGGAGAGACACATACCAATCCTGTTGAGCAATTATCTTACTCCAGTGAATCTAATGGGATTACACATGTGTAAGGACCATAATCCTAAACCAACGGTACTACTTTACTACCGGTCTATGTAAACCAACCTGTTGGCCGGTTATCCTCCAGCTACAGGTGGCTTACTGTCGTCTCTGTCCTCTAACTTTACTCTCTCCCACTGTGTTCCCAGGTGGAGAGGAGCGCGTTCGTGGTGGGTGACCTGGGTGCCCTGATGCGGCAGCATGTGCGCTGGCAGACTCTGGCGCCACACCTTCAGCCCTACTACCCAGTCAAGTGCAACAGCAGCCCAGCCATCATTGAGGTGCTGGCCTCCCTGGGCCTTGGCTTCGTCTGCACCAACAAGGTGGGTCTCTAGCCAACTGCACGTGGGTTTTTTTTACCCAGGGCTCGTCACTGTTTTTCCCCCAGCCTCCCGGAGCAGTCCAGAAATGAATGTGGACCGAATGTACATTTTTCTACATTATCATCAGTTAAAATCATTCAGTGACCTTTTAACATACGTAATACAAATAATTAGATTCTCAATCATCAACTACCAACAAAATCCAACTTGCCACAAACAGTCCATTCTTTCTTCCTTTCCACCCAAAACAGAGTAACTCAAATGTAATGCAGTCAAGAGAAAACACCTTAACCATTTTGTGGGTTTGTGGTCAAAGAGGTTAAATGAGAACTGTGCTACACAAAACATTCAGTCAGTTGAATTTTTATTGTAACGTGGCAGGTTTTTCTTTTCTTTTTTTTCAAAAAGGTTTGCAACTTTAAGACATTTCCTTACTTAATCATTGACAATGTTAATGATTAATTAAGGGAGGGTAAGCGTTCCATTGTACTTGTAGTGCACATGGCAAATAAAAACATCTTAAATCGTAATCTCACCAAAATAGTTAACATTTTGACTGACATAACTAATAATACAAAATGTTTGTTTTTCTATTTTCACACCAAGATAGTATTATATCCTGACAATCCATTATTAAGTGTGAATGGCTCGTAGTAGTAGGGTTCAATCTTGGGCAACAGGATTTCCGGGAATACCCATTCAAACCCGAGAAATATAATTATGGTAACATAATTATATATATATATATTTTTTTTTTTTTAGATTTAAAACTAAATTAATCTTGTCCCAAAAATGGATTTTCATCCAATCCGTTTTTTCCGGTCCCAGGATGGCGGGACATCCTTAAGCCCTAGTTCCACTGTTTCTATGGGACTGTCCTATCTGGTGTTGTTAGTGTACGCATGTCAGAACACCCACCCACCAGTCTCATCCGGTTATGAAAGCGGTTGGTGTTTTTTTTTTTTCTTTTGCCCCTACGTGACCCATGACTAACGTTGATTACCGGTGATGTACTATGTCCTGGGCTTTCACCTTATGTAACGGTCATTTGTGGTTTGTGCATTGCTCTAAGGCTTTTAGATTTGGTCATAATCACAATATCTTCTCCGTTAGGCCGAGCTGAGCCTGGTGCTGGAGCACGGCGTACCCCCAGAGAACGTCATCCTATCTGGTGTTTGCAAGCAGCTTGCCCACATCAAGTACGCCGCAAAGAACAACGTGTGCCACCTTGTTTGTGACAACCATGCAGAGCTCTGCAAGATTGCCCGGGCGCACAGCAATGCAAAGTAGGTGGAAAGTAATAGTTTGATAATACCAAGGCTGGTATTTATCTTGCATATGTATGCTTTCATGGTGTTGCGCTTTTAAAGTTTCAATGCAACTGGTTCACCAAGAGACCTGAAACAAAACCGTCCAAGTGGATTTTCCAAGGATTTTGTCATGACATCGGATTATATTTGACTTTGGCTTGGCGTAAACATTCAATGCTCTTTGAAGGACATGCTATCGTCATAGCAGTAGTAATGGAACAGCTAGTCTTAAGTCTTAAGTCTTTTCACTGAGTTAATGAGTTACTGAGTTCCTTTCACTGTAATCAGGCATTTTCAATTGCTGTGTCATCCACCCTGACTAGTGTGTTTTGGTCCGTTCTCTCCCAGGTTGCTGCTGCAGCTGACCACCGAGGCCCATGCCGCCGAGACCAGCTTGGCTTTTGGCTGCTCCCTGAAGAGCTGCCGGTACCTCCTGGAGTTGGCCAGGGAGCTGGGGGTGGATGTGGTGGGTGTAACCTTTCACATTCCCCCTTCCTGCCCGGACCTGCAGCAGGCCTACAGCCATGCCCTCTCGGACGCCCGCTGCGTCTTCGACATGGCGGTATGTGTTTGTGTGTGGGTGTTTGTGAGAATAACTGTAGTTTTGTTGATGGCGTGTTCCATTAATGACCCTTTTAAAAGCGAAGGGTTAAGCATGTGTACTTTATATGTTAAACGTACCTATTGACTTTATTTTATTTGTGTGTTCAGGCGGAGCTGGGCTTCAACATGAACATCTTGGACATTGGTGGTGGAGTAACAGGTTCAGACCTTCAACTCCAGCAGGTAATCATTAGCCCTCTGATTCATGACATACAAAAAATGTCAGCACTGGCCTTTTTTCTTTTTTTTTTCTTTTAAAAAACGAAACTGAATCAAACATTGACTGTTGAACGCACGTAAATGAGTACCATAAAGTGGCCAGTCGAGTCATGTTGCCAGTGTATGTTGTGTATCTCTGTTGAGTATCTCTGTATGTGTTTTGGGTTTGTAGGTGGAATGTGCGGTCAGTCCACTGTTGGATGTCTATTTCCCTCCGTTGTCTGGGGTGCAGGTGTTGGCCCAGCCAGGCACCTTCTACGTGGCCTCAGCCTTCAGGCTGGCCGTTAACGTGATTGGCAAGAAGATACTGAACCAACAGTGGGACAGTCTGGCCCGTGGTAAGTCGTTTGGATGTATCTCGATGTGTTTTTCTTTGCTTCAGTAACTTCTCTCTTTGCTTCTGTGGAATTATCTTGCGCAGTGTTATAAAATAACCACAGGGAACACAGGGTTGGTCAATTTTTCTTGAGTTCGAATTAAAGTCCATAGCTTATCTGCGCAAGAGCCGGCCAACGTTTCCCCATTTGCAGACTGCTCAAGTCAAGTCAAGTTTATTGTCACTTCACAGTTTACACAAGTATAAAGCAGTGAGTGAAAATCTTATGTGCAATACCCGACGACAGACAGCAGTTATAAAAATAAGTACGGCACTTGATACTGCGGTATCGCCTGCCTGACGGTAAAAGTGAATACAGTTCGTGGCTGGGGTGGGCATTGTCTTTTATGATGCGTTTGGCCTTGGCCACGCACTGCTGGTTGTATATATCCAGGAGGGAGGGGAGCTTAAAAAACCCTGAATTCTCAGAGGATTTTAGTTATTCACCGGCTGTTGAGTATCCTGATATAGCAAATGATCTGGTGCTACAGACCTCATGGACAACAATGCAACATGATATTAATTCATTCAACTTTATTTTCCGTGTCCTATTAATCACCCGATAATAACAGACAGACCGACAGACAGACAGACAGACAGGCAGGTAGACAGGTAGACAGACACCATCTGAGTCTCACCATCTGAGTGTGCACCAGGTCTCTCTTTTCTCTTCTCAGGGCATTCAGTTCTCTCTCTTTCTCTCTCTCCACCTCCTTCAGCTGCCTCTTCAGATGATGGACACGCTCCTGATAACCATACATTACATTACATATACATAACAATCTAACACTCATCTAAATATCACATTCAGAGGGTTGATTAATTATGAAATTATCTAAATGCATCTATATGAACACAATAACAGTGAACTTGAATTGGGCTGCAGGGGGAACCTTGTCCACTAGAGGGCAGTTGCCTGAAATGATGTGCACACAGTACTGTGTGTGTGCGTGTGCGTGTGCGTGTGCGTGTGCGTGTGCGCGTGTGTGTGTGTGTATACTATATATTACAGTGTTACTATATGACTACTCCTTTACAATGTACACAATGCCAGATACTTCGCCAAGTACTTCTTACAAAGACATTTTTTTAAATAGTACTAAATAACCTGTCTCTGTATTCAATGCCCTAACTCTGCTCCTTAATGACCTGTCTCTGACTGTCTATCCCCTACCTGCTTCTTAAGGACGCCCCTCTGCTCCTCCACGCTCCTCTGCCTCCCCCTCTCTGCCACCTGGGGTTACTACACCCAGAACACTCCGTCCCAGAAGACCGGAGTCACGTCAGCGCACCTGTTCCCTATTCCCAATCAGGCTCCCTATTTAGTCTCCACTCCCCTGTCACTCGTTGCCAGAACTTTCCCGTTGCTCAACCCGAGACTCTCTGGCAATACTCCTGTGGTGTAAATCAAGAAAATGCATGTGTATTTCATATGAATAATACATATATTTGGATAAATTTAGAAGTGTGCATTCATGTGTTAAAAGGGTTCCCATGTACCCCACCCTTTAGATAATTAGAGTGATGGCACAAATGTATTTGCTCAGTAGTTAAGAAAGTGTTCACAAAACGCAGTTGGAGGCCGCGGATGAGTCAATTGGAGAATAGATGGAGTTTGTTTATTGGGGAATAAATCACAGAATGACCCTCAGGCCG